>JBBDGT010000118.1:0-133342 GCA_037306005.1 Rhinophrynus dorsalis | reverse complement strand
CAAATGTGTGATACATACTACTCACTGTATGTGTGTGAGTCTGTATGTGCTATATATTACAGGAGTGTGTGTGTGTGATACATATTACAGGAGTGTGTGTGTATGTGATACATATTACAGGAATGTGTGTGTGAGTGTGTGTGATACATATTACGGGAATGTGTGTGTGTGTATGTGATATATATTTCAGGAGTGTGTGTGTGTGTATGTGATACATATTACAGGAGTGTGTGTGTGTAAGTGATATATATTACAGGAGTGTGTGTGTGTATGTGATACATATTATAGGAATGTGTGTGTGTGTGTGATACATATTACAGGAGTGTGTGTGTGTAAGTGATATATATTACAGGAGTGTGTGTGTGTGCATGTGATACATATTAGAGGAATGTGTGTGTGATACATATTATAGGAGTGTGTGTGTGTGTGTGTGTATGTGATACATATTACAGGAATGTGTGTGTGTGCATGTGATACATATTACAGGAATGTGTGTGTGTGCATGTGATACATATTAGAGGAATGTGTGTGTGTGTGTGTGTGTGTGTGTGTGTGTGTGTGTGTGTGTATGTGATACATATTACAGGAGTGTGTGTGTGCATGTGATACATATTATGGGAGTGTGCGTGCATGTGATACATATTGTGGTAATGTGTGTGTGTGATACATATTGTGGTAATGTGTGTGTGTGTGTGATACATATTGTGGTAATGTGTGTGTGTGATACATATTGTGGTAGTGTGTGTGTATGTGATACGTATTGTGGTAATGTGTGTGTATGTGATACGTATTGTGGTAATGTGTGTGTGTGATACGTATTGTGGTAATGTGTGTGTGATACATATTGTGGTAATGTGTGTATGTGATACATATTGTGGTAATGTGTGTGTGATACATATTGTGGTAATGCGTGTATGTGATACATATTGTGGTAATGCGTGTATGTGATACATATTGTGGTAATGTGTGTGTGATACATATTGTGGTAATGTGTGTGTGATACATATTGTGGTAATGTGTGTGTGATACATATTGTGGTAATGTGTGTGTGATACATATTGTGGTAATGTGTGTGTGATACATATTGTGGTAATGTGTGTGTGTGTGTGATACATATTGTGGTAATGTGTGTGTGTGATACATATTGTGGTAATGTGTGTGTGTGATACATATTGTGGTAATGTGTGTGTGTGTGTGATACATATTGTGGTAATGTGTGTGTGTGTGTGTGATACATATTGTGGTAATGTGTGTGTGTGTGTGTGTGATACATATTGTGGTAATGTGTGTGTGTGATACATATTGTGGTAATGTGTGTGTGTGATACATATTGTGGTAGTGTGTGTGTATGTGATACGTATTGTGGTAATGTGTGTGTGTGATACGTATTGTGGTAATGTGTGTGTGATACATATTGTGGTAATGTGTGTGTGTGTGTGTGTGTGATACATATTGTGGTAATGTGTGTGTGTGATACATATTGTGGTAATGTGTGTGTGTGATACATATTGTGGTAATGTGTGTGTGTGATACATATTGTGGTAGTGTGTGTGTATGTGATACGTATTGTGGTAATGTGTGTGTGTGATACGTATTGTGGTAATGTGTGTGTGATACATATTGTGGTAATGTGTGTGTGATACATATTGTGGTAATGTGTGTGTGATACATATTGTGGTAATGTGTGTGTGATACATATTGTGGTAATGTGTGTATGTGATAATATTGTGGTAATGTGTGTGTGATACATATTGTGGTAATGTGTATGTGATAATATTGTGGTAATGTGTGTGTGATACATATTGTGGTAATGTGTGTATGTGATAATATTGTGGTAATGTGTGTGTGATACATATTGTGGTAATGTGTATGTGATAATATTGTGGTAATGTGTGTGTGATACATATTGTGGTAATGTGTGCTATTTATGTTCTCAGACAGAGCAGTGAAACGTTGTGGTGTTTGGACACATTTAGGCCGGATTTCACTTCACTGCAGGAGGTCAGGGTGTGTAGGACACAGATTGTAAAGTTACATGAATAGTAAATATGCACACATTTACATGAGGAATAATACAGGTACAAGGAACGGTGTAACAGACTAAATTAAAAACAAAATGCCTTACACTGAGGAGAGACTGGCGAGGGATAAAGACGGGGGGTAATTTATTTATGGGAAGTATATCGATAATGGCCCACAGCGAGGTAATAAATATATATATTATCCTTCCCAGTCCATCTCACGTCTAGATCAGATCCCTCCCGGATACATCAACATCTTGTAGGTGGGACGGAGTATAACTCATCACACAATGGTGTAATCCTCAGAGCGAGTAGAGAAAGACAAGGGGGAGATTACAGGAGCAGACGTGGTTAAATACCGAGATTAAGGGGTGATTAAGGAGCGATTGTGAGGAGGTGAATGAGAGTGGAGATACTGAAGACAGGATAAGGGATTATAAACAGGCATTTTGTGTGTGTGTGTGTGTGTGTGTGTGCACTATATATTATAGGAGGGTGTGACTGTGTGTGCACTATATATATTATAGGAGGGTGTGACTGTGTGTGTGCATTATATATTATAGGAGGGTGTGACTGTGTGTGTGCTATATATTATAGGAGGGTGTGACTGTGTGTGTGTGTGCACTATATATTATAGGAGGGTGTGACTGTGTGTGTGTGTGCTATATATTATATGAGGGTGTGACTGTGTGTGTGCTATATGTTATAGGAGGGTGTGACTGTGTGTGTGTGTGCTATATATTATAGGAGGGTGTGACTGTGTGTGTGTGTGTGTGTGTGTGCTATATATTATAGGAGGGTGTGACTGTGTGTGTGCTATATATTATAGGAGGGTGTGACTGTGTGTGTGTGTGTGCTATATATTATAGGAGGGTGTGACTGTGTGTGCTATATATTATAGGAGGGTGTGAGTGTGTGTGTGTGTGTGCGCACTATATATTATAGGAGGGTGTGACTGTGTGTGTGCTATATATATTATAGGAGGGTGTGACTGTGTGTGTGCTATATATTATAGGAGGATGTGACTGTGTGTGTGTGTGTGCGCTATATATTATAGGAGGGTGCGACTGTGTGTGCTATATATTATAGGAGGGTGTGACTGTGTGTGCTATATATTATAGGAGGGTGTGACTGTGTGTGTGCTATATATTATAGGAGGGTGTGACTGTGTGTGTGTGCTATATATTATAGGAGGGTGTGACTGTGTGTGTGTGTGTGCTATATATTATAGGAGGGTGTGACTGTGTGTGTGCTATATATTATAGGAGGGTGTGTGTGTGTGTGTGCACTATATATTATAGGAGGGTGTGACTGTGTGTGTGCACTATATATTATAGGAGGGTGTGACTGTGTGTGTGTGTGCACTATATATTATATGAGGGTGTGACTGTGTGTGTGTGTGCTATATATTATATGAGGGTGTGACTGTGTGTGTGTGTGCTATATATTATAGGAGGGTGTGACTGTGTATGTGTGCTATATATTATAGGAGGGTGTGACTGTGTGTGTGCACTATATATTATAGGAGGGTGTGACTGTGTGTGTGTGTGCACTATATATTATATGAGGGTGTGACTGTGTGTGTGTGTGCTATATATTATATGAGGGTGTGACTGTGTGTGTGTGTGCTATATATTATAGGAGGGTGTGACTGTGTATGTGTGCTATATATTATAGGAGGGTGTGAGTGTGTGTGTGTGTGTGCTATATATTATAGGAGGGTGTGACTGTGTGTGTGCACTATATATTATAGGAGGGTGTGACTGTGTGTGTGCTATATATTATAGGAGGGTGTGAGTGTGTGTGTGTGTGTGCACTATATATTATAGGAGGGTGTGACTGTGTGTGTGTGTGCTATATATTATAGGAGGGTGTGACTGTGTGTGTGTGTGTGTGTGCTATATATTATAGGAGGGTGTGACTGTGTGTGTGCTATATATTATAGGAGGGTGTGACTGTGTGTGTGTGTGTGCTATATATTATAGGAGGGTGTGACTGTGTGTGCTATATATTATAGGAGGGTGTGAGTGTGTGTGTGTGTGTGTGCACTATATATTATAGGAGGGTGTGACTGTGTGTGTGCTATATATATTATAGGAGGGTGTGACTGTGTGTGTGCTATATATTATAGGAGGATGTGACTGTGTGTGTGTGTGCGCTATATATTATAGGAGGGTGTGACTGTGTGTGCTATATATTATAGGAGGGTGTGACTGTGTGTGTGCTATATATTATAGGAGGGTGTGACTGTGTGTGTGTGCTATATATTATAGGAGGGTGTGACTGTGTGTGTGTGTGTGCTATATATTATAGGAGGGTGTGACTGTGTGTGTGCTATATATTATAGGAGGGTGTGTGTGTGTGTGTGTGTGCACTATATATTATAGGAGGGTGTGACTGTGTGTGTGCACTATATATTATAGGAGGGTGTGACTGTGTGTGTGTGTGCACTATATATTATATGAGGGTGTGACTGTGTGTGTGTGTGCTATATATTATAGGAGGGTGTGACTGTGTATGTGTGCTATATATTATAGGAGGGTGTGAGTGTGTGTGTGTGTGTGCTATATATTATAGGAGGGTGTGAGTGTGTGTGTGCACTATATATTATAGGAGGGTGTGACTGTGTGTGTGTGTGTGTGTGTGCACTATATATTATAGGAGGGTGTGACTGTGTGTGTGTGTGTGTGCACTATATATTATAGGAGGGTGTGACTGTGTGTGTGTGCACTATATATTATAGGAGGGTGTGACTGTGTGTGTGTGTGCTATATATTATAGGAGGGTGTGAGTGTGTGTGCACTATATATTATAGGAGGGTGTGAGTGTGTGTGCACTATATATTATAGGAGGGTGTGACTGTGTGTGTGCTATATATTACAGGAGGGTGTGACTGTGTGTGTGCTATATATTATAGGAGGGTGTGACTGTGTGTGTGTGTGCTATATATTATAGGAGGGTGTGAGTGTGTGTGCACTATATATTATAGGAGGGTGTGTGTGTGTGTGTGCACTATATATTATAGGAGGGTGTGACTGTGTGTGTGCACTATATATTATAGGAGGGTGTGACTGTGTGTGTGTGCACTATATATTATAGGAGGGTGTGACTGTGTGTGTGTGCTATATATTACAGGAGGGTGTGACTGTGTGTGTGCTATATATTATAGGAGGGTGTGACTGTGTGTGTGCTATATATTATAGGAGGGTGTGACTGTGTGTGTGTGTGCTATATATTATAGGAGGGTGTGACTGTGTGTGTGCACTATATATTATAGGAGGGTGTGACTGTGTGTGTGTGCACTATATATTATAGGAGGGTGTGACTGTGTGTGTGTGTGCTATATATTATAGGAGGGTGTGACTGTGTGTGTGCTATATATTATAGGAGGGTGTGACTGTGTGTGTGTGCACTATATATTATAGGAGGGTGTGACTGTGTGTGTGTGCACTATATATTATAGGAGGGTGTGACTGTGTGTGTGTGTGTGCTATATATTATAGGAGGGTGTGACTGTGTGTGTGCTATATATTATAGGAGGGTGTGACTGTGTGTGTGCTATATATTATAGGAGGGTGTGACTGTGTGTGTGTGTGCTATATATTATAGGAGGGTGTGACTGTGTGTGTGTGCACTATATATTATAGGAGGGTGTGACTGTGTGTGTGTGTGCTATATATTATAGGAGGGTGTGACTGTGTATGTGTGCTATATATTATAGGAGGGTGTGAGTGTGTGTGCACTATATATTATAGGAGGGTGTGACTGTGTGTGTGCTATATATTACAGGAGGGTGTGACTGTGTGTGTGCTATATATTATAGGAGAGTGTGACTATGTGTGTGTGCTATATATTATAGGAGGGTGTGACTGTGTATGTGTGCTATATATTATAGGAGGGTGTGACTGTGTGTGTGTGTGCTATATATTATAGGAGGGTGTGACTGTGTGTGCTATATATTACAGGCGTGTGTGTGGGTGTATGTGATATATATTACAGGAGTGTGTGTGTGTGTGTGTGTGTGTGTATGTGCTATATATTACAGGCGTGTGTGTGGGTGTATGTGATACATATTACAGGAGTGTGTGTGTATGTGCTATATATTACAGGAGTGTGTGTGTGTATGTGATATATATTACAGGAGTGTGTGTGTATATGCTATATATTACAGGAGTGTGTGTGTATATGCTATATATTACAGGAGTGTGTGTGTGTATGTGATATATATTACAGGAGTGTGTGTGTGTATGTGATATATATTACAGGAGTGTGTGTGTGTGTGTGTATGTTATATATATTACAGGAGTGTGTGTGATATATATTACAGGAGTGTGTGTGATATAGATTACAGGAGTGTGTGTGATATGGATTACAGGAGTGTGTGTGATATATATTACAGGAGTGTGTGTGATATATATTACAGGAGTGTGTGTGACTGTGTGCGCATGCTATTTATATTACAGGATTTTGTGTGTGTGTATATACAAGGAAGGCCAAGAAGACTGTGAGGAACGGATGACTGTTAGGACCAATTTGGGGGAACTGGAAGTTGTTGCTGGGAATGTGTCCTTGGTTTTGGGAGGTTAGTTAATGGTGGGTGTGCAGGGAGGATCTGACTTGCGGAGGAATCCAGGCAGGGAGCACACCCTGTCCCACCCTCCCTATGGTCACGGCATGTTTTTTCCTTTCTTGATGTTAAACAGGTTTCTTGTGGGAGAGGTTTTTTTTAGTATTATTGTTTCTGTGTGTGGCAGGAATGTGACCCGCTGTGTGTTAGAGAGGTTTTATTGTACTGGCGCTAGGAGAGTGTAAAGAGGACTGACTGGTCTAGGTAACATTAAGTGTGTAAAACTGTAAAATGTGGCTGCTGCTGGTTGAAGTGGTGTGTGCTGGCTGAGGCTCCGGGATGCTTCTTCAGGTCGATAACACAACCTGTTTCCCATGTGACCTCTCAGGAAGGAAACTCCTGCACTAGTACTTCCTGTGCCACTCTGAGCTAGCTGGACAACAGGACATGATGGATAAGCAGCCTTCCTCCTGCTACAGCTCAGAGCATGTCATTTGGCAGCCGGCTCGTTGCCAGTGCTCCGATATCAATAAAGGGAGTTGGTCCTGCAGCTCCAAAGAGACTCCTGGCCCAGTGTCCTCTTCGGGCCCTTTCTCAGGTGCTACATCCTTTACACCACTTTCCAGAAAACAACCACCTTGGCAAAGAACTGCAGATATGAAACAAAATATTTTATATAGAGCTCAAGCTTCACACCAATCCTCAAAATATTCATGAACAGTCCTTAATTCATCCATCAAAATGTTCTTTTTCCAACTCACGGACACATTTCCCGCTGCTCCATCCAATATACAAGCTGTGCCCTAGTGTGCAGTGTAAGATGGCAGTATATCAATGCTCTCCTTCTTTCTTTATAAAGGACTCCAGATGTCAACATGCATTTTGTAAAATTGAGATTATTGTGGTTTTCTCAGAGGTCCTAGTCTACTATCACCTACACAAGCCTTTAATGGTGGCACGTGGTGCTTCACCATATGGCCTTGGGGCTGTTCTATCACACATCATGACAGACAGAACTGGGTAGCTCATTGCTTTTTGCCTCCAAGTCAGCCAGCTGGCACGTTACACTAAACACAGACCACAAGCTGTTATTGGATATTTTCAATCCTCAGATGGGCATTATCAACCACTACGGCCCGGTTGCAATGCTAAGCACACTATCTGGGAGCCTTTGAGTTACAGATCCAGTACAGGTCACATGATCAGCATGGTCTAGCGATGCATTTTCCCAGTTACCCTCACTGGGCCTATTGAGAATTCATCTTCATTGTCACCTCCATTCACCTATGTGACCTGCCTACTCTTGTCTCTGTGTCCTGCTCTCTCTGTGTGACATGACCAAGATATCGCATCACCGAGAGGGTAGGACACAAGCGAGGTGGAAACAAGTCACGTAGCAGATGTTATGGGGAGCAGGCAGGACAGTTATCGGAGGTGGTAGGGAGGGAATATGCAGGTGAATGAGGAGGCAGAGAGGCGCGTACGGATGGAGGGGAGCAGGAAGAGGCAAAAACACAGAATGGGAGGGTCAGACAGTGACTTGGACAGGAGCGTCTTCACCTGTCGAAATTTCCACCCCAACCATGACTGTGCTCAGTATGGTGTACAGGAGACCGCATCTCCAGGAGGACATTATTAGAGACTATTCAAAGAAAGGCCACTAAAACGGTGTGTGGACTAAATGGCAAAACATATCAGGAGAGAGTCCAGAACCTTATTATTATGGACAGTTTGGAGGACAGAAGGGGGAGGAGAACCTTAACATGTAAAAGGCTAGACCTGCGTTTGTGGGAGGAGCCAGCAGCACTATTTATACCAGCCCAAATCCACTCTAACGGGGCTCGAGATCATTTGAGCTCATTCAGGACTGCGCTAGTTTCAAGTAATCACATTCCAAAAGAAACGCACAGTCAAACAAAATATCAGAAAAAACAAAAATGTCCCACTCACCTATAAACCTTCCAAGTTCAACAAACATTACTATTGTATAACCTCTCTGACTTCCTGTCCCACCAGCTATAATTCACTTTGTGAAAGAACTCTCAAGGCTCCAGCAGCTGATCATCGTTCAGCCAGCTTTCTCCTAACCCATCATAAGACGCCAAAGTACGTCACTTCCGCCCACTTGTTAAAATCTCCCAATCTACATACCACGTCGCCCTTGCATTTCCGCACCACACGGCGACAATTCCTCCTCATACAAACACCCCACATAACCCTCCCTCTATTCAATCCCAGACATCACAGTCTAGCGTTATTATTAAAGAAACAATTATAGTCATCGTTGGCCCAATAGAACGGACTGTTACATCACCCCATGTCATCGCCCAGTTCTCGAAACACACGTCACTTCCATTTCGGCCAAGGGGCTACCAACAAACCAAATGTATGGTATACAACTAACTTATGAGACTAACTCCCTGTTGATGAGTTTAAACTATCATTAATGTAATACACAATGGCCCTTCAAACTTACTGCATATCGCATTGTTCAGATGGTATTTCATTACGAACTTGTACATTTAACAACAGCGACCCCATGTGTCTTTTTAATTGTTTCATTACGTTTTATGGGAGTGAAGATACTAGCTGACCTAAGGATGTGGTCTAATTTCCTCCTACACTGGAACGGCAGAATGACGTTTCCTCCACAAATATACCCTTCGTCACCAACCATACACACACATAGTAACATTGTAAATTAGGTTGAATAAGGACACAAGTCCATCATGTTCAACCTTTGCCTCATACCCTAGTGACATGAGAACTGTATAGCTATCCTACTGCGAAATAAGTTAGTCTTTATCAGACTTTCCTGATCTTCTTACTAAAAAACAGTATAACCCTGTGTGTTACCTTTTGTAAGAAATGTATCTAATCTTCTCTTAAATGTATCCATTGTATCTGCCATAACCACCTCCTTGGGCAATGAATTCCATAATTTAACAGACCTTACTGTAAAAAATCCCTTCCTCTGCTGAAGTCTAAACCTCCTTTCCTCTAATCTCAAGGGGTGTCCCCTGGTCACCTGATCAGGCCTTGGAATAAATAGCTCACTGCAGAGATCCTTGTATTGACCTCTCATATACTTGTACAATGTGATAAGGTCTCCTCTTAGTAGTCTTCTCTATAGTAAGTATAATTTATCTAGTTTTTCCTCATACGTCAAGTCCCCCATTCCCTTCAGTAACTCCTTAAGGACCGTTGCCATACCAGGACCGTCACGGCGGTCTGGCAGTTAAGGACCAGTGATGGTCCTGGTACGTTATGGAGTTCTGGGCTCCCAGCGCGGCTGCACACCGCTCCGGAAGCCCTGAACTGGAAGTGCAAAAAAAAAAAAAAGCCCCGTAGTCACAAGTGCTGGCCATGCATGCCGGTCCTTAAGGGGTTAATTTTGTTGCTCTTCGCTGTACCCTCTCTAGTTCTAGTAGTAGAATTATGAACCTTCCACACACCTCACCCATGACACGCAAACCCATCACAGGACCCATATTTCAAAACTTATACTCTCAACTAGCTAAATCACCAGACACATTACATAACACAGTCCTCCTGGCAGCAATCTGCCCTTTTTTGACTTTTTAAGACCAGACGAAGTCCTAGCCAAATCCATTTCAGCCGTACCAATCACTAAAGATCAACTCATTCATACATTTAGCTACTACATACTTTACTTAACCCATTCTAAAACTGACCAACTCAAACAAGGTACTTACATACCTATTTATCCAACTCAAGACCAATTCTGCCCTTATACAGCACTCACGCCTTACCAAACTGATCACACTCAAACCAGACCACAGTCCCTTACTTCCATCTGAATCCAGACCCCTTACCAATTCAGCCTTTAGTAAACACCTCTGCAACTGTCTCACTACTTTAGGCCTTTACCCACTACACTACTCAGGACACTCGTTCACAATCGGAGCTGTATCAGCAGCTTCCAAGAACCAAGTACCTCCACACATTATTCAATAACGTGTCCGTTGGAAATCTTCCTGTTTCTCCAGATATATACCAGAACCCACTCAAGAAATATGCTCAGCTCTTTCATCTCTCGCTCACTAATTGTCAACTTTTCACAAACTAATAAAGCTTTGAATCATATCTTTTGGCCTCTAATTGGCTTGCCTCTTTGTACTTTCTACCAGGCTTTAGTAAGCCATGGTTAAGCCACACTTCCTATCATATACATCTCAGCGGCTATAGGCTCCAACCACAAGTAAAAGGCTAGGCCTACATTTGTGGGAGGGGCCGGCAGCACTATTTATACCAGCCCAAATCCACTCTATCGGAGCTTGAGATCATTTGAGACCCACCTCAAGCACCCACCCTTAAACAAATACTCTTAATAGACAGCCCTCTAATTGGCTCGCCTCGATGTACTTTCTACCAGGCTTTAGTAAGCCAAGGTTAAGCCACACTTCCTATCATATACACCTCAGCGCCTATAGGCCCCAACCACAACTATAAATGGATTTAATAAAGGAGGGAGACGAATCCATTTTATCCGAATGAAAGCAATAATAGAAAAAGAGGCCAAGGCCATAAATAGAAGAACGTAATGAAGAAATGTAAGAAAAACACCTTACAGAATGGGTGATGGGTACATGGACCAGACTCCCAGCATGGGAGGCCAACACAGTAAAAGACTAAGACGTCACAGGACGGACATGTGTCTCTTCTACAAATAAAATACATCTGAGCGCTAACTAGATAGGGTCTTATTTTTCATCACACACATTAGATATATACACACACACACACACACTAGCAATATGGGACGCCGTTGCCCGTCTGTGTCTTAGTTTAAGCAATAGATAACCATTTCAGTGCCAGAGGGATACACAAGGTATTGCAATGCATTGCTACCCCTCTGGCACTCAAAGACTTACTGTGACCTCAGTGACACAGGAGTACATATATAATACATATTATATAGTAGCAGTGTTGCCCATGTGTTAACCGTTTAAGTGACACAGGAGTACATATACAATACATATTATATAGTAGCAGTGTTGCCCATGTGTTAACCGTTTCAGTGACACTGGAGTACATATATAATACACATTATATAGTAGCAGTGTTGCCCATGTGTTAACCGTTTCAGTGACACTGGAGTACATATATAATACACATTATATAGTAGCAGTGTTGCCCATGTGTTAACCATTTAAGTGACACAGGAGTACATATACAATACATATTATATAGCAGCAGTGTTGCCCATGTGTTAACCGTTTAAGTGACACAGGAGTACATATATAATACATATTACATAGTAGCAGTGTTTGCACGGTGTTGCCCGTGTGTTAACCGTTTAAGCGACACTGGAGTATGCGACTCATTGTTTGCAGTGTGTTGGATACCTCAGAGGGTTAAGTCTGGTAATCTTACAGCTCCCAGTATGTAGAAAATGAGAAACCAGAGCTGGTCACACGGCTTCCACTAATGAATGAATGGACGTACAGAATTGAGATCACACCTTCAGACGTGGCGCACTTCACTGACCTATAGCTGTAATGACCATGTCCTCCTTCTCTCTGGAGTGCGACATACTGAATTGGGAGCCGCTTTCTTCACTGCTGTGTCCCTGGCAGGACGTCTTCTAATGAACATACATTCCTGGTGTGTAGGGAGCCTGAGGTCCTCACTGGGCAGTAAGATACTGTAAATGTCCACTCCTATGAGCAGTGAAAATACTGTAGAGGCCTGTGAGGACCTGAAGGTCTCACACAGCAGGAACGGATGTTGATTGGAAGACGTCCTGTAAGGGAGAAACACATTGCAGTGGAGGAAGCAGCTGGGAATTCAAGAATGGCGCACTGTGCCTTCGGAGGGGGTGGAGGGTGAGGGTTGTGCTGATTAGAGATGCAGGTCAGTAAAGTGCTGAACATCTGAAGAGGTGTGATGTAACGTTTGTACTGTCCATTCACTGGTTGGTGGTGCACATGTGATCAGTGTGATGTGTGTTATACATAGTGGGGATCTGTATTATTAGGAAATGTAACTGTCCATTCATTGGTTGGTGGTGCACATGTGATCAGTGTGATGTGTGTTATACATAGTGGGAGCTGTAGTGTTAGGAAATGTAACTGTCCATTCATTGGTTGGTGGTGCACATGTGATCAGTGTGATGTGTGTTATACATAGTGGGGATCTGTATTATTAGGAAATGTAACTGTCCATTCATTGGTTGGTGGTGCACATGTGATCAGTGTGATGTGTGTTATACATAGTGGGAGCTGTAGTGTTAGGAAATGTAACTGTCCATTCATTGGTTGGTGGTGCACATGTGATCAGTGTGATGTGTGTTCTACATAGTGGGAGCTGTATTATTAGGAAATGTAACTGTCCATTCATTGGTTGGTGGTGCACATGTGATCAGTGTGACTGTGAGTTATAAATAGTGGGATCTGTATTATTAGGAAATGTAACTGTCCATTCATTGGTTGGTGGTGCACATGTGATCAGTGTGATGTGTGTTCTACATAGTGGGGATCTGTATTATTAGGAAATGTAACTGTCCATTCATTGGTTGGTGGTGCACATGTGATCAGTGTGATGTGTGTTATACATAGTGGGATCTGTATTATTAGGAAATGTAACTGTCCATTCATTGGTTGGTGGTGCACATGTGATCAGTGTGATGTGTGTTCTACATAGTGGGATCTGTATTATTAGGAAATGTAACTGTCCATTCATTGGTTGGTGGTGCACATGTGATCAGTGTGATGTGAGTTCTACATAGTGGGAGCTGTATTATTAGGAAATGTATCTGTCCATTCATTGGTTGGTGGTGCACATGTGATCAGTGTGATGTGTGTTCTACATAGTGGGGATCTGTATTATTAGGAAATGTAACTGTCCATTCATTGGTTGGTGGTGCACATGTGATCAGTGTGATGTGTGTTATACATAGTGGGATCTGTATTATTAGGAAATGTAACTGTCCATTCATTGGTTGGTGGTGCACATGTGATCAGTGTGATGTGTGTTCTACATAGTGGGATCTGTATTATTAGGAAATGTAACTGTCCATTCATTGGTTGGTGGTGCACATGTGATCAGTGTGATGTGAGTTCTACATAGTGGGGATCTGTATTATTAGGAAATGTAACTGTCCATTCATTGGTTGGTGGTGTACATGTGATCAGTGTGATGTGAGTTCTACATAGTGGGGATCTGTATTATTAGGAAATGTAACTGTCCACTCATTGGTTGGTGGTGTACATGTGATCAGTGTGATATGTGTTATACATCGTGGGATCTGTATTATTAGGAAATGTAACTGTCCATTCATTGGTTGGTGGTGTACATGTGATCAGTGTGATGTGTGTTATACATAGTGGGATCTGTATTATTAGGAAATGTAACTGTCCATTCATTGGTTGGTGGTGCACATGTGATCAGTGTGATGTGTGTTATGCATAGTGGGAGCTGTATTATTAGGAAATGTAACTGTCCATTCATTGGTTGGTGGTGTACATGTGATCAGTGTGATGTGTGTTATACATAGTGGGATCTGTATTATTAGGAAATGTAACTGTCCATTCATTGGTTGGTGGTGCACATGTGATCAGTGTGATGTGTGTTCTACATAATGGGATCTGTATTATTAGGAAATGTAACTGTCCATTCATTGGTTGGTGGTGTACATGTGATCAGTGTGATGTGTGTTCTACATAGTGGGAGCTGTATTATTAGGAAATGTAACTGTCCATTCATTGGTTGGTGGTGCACATGTGATCAGTGTGATGTGAGTTCTACATAGTGGGATCTGTATTATTAGGAAATGTAACTGTCCATTCATTGGTTGGTGGTGCACATGTGATCAGTGTGACGTGTGTTCTACATAGTGGGAGCTGTATTATTAGGAAATGTAACTGTCCATTCATTGGTTGGTGGTGCACATGTGATCAGTGTGATGTGTGTTATACATAGTGGGAGCTGTATTATTAGGAAATGTAACTGTCCATTCATTGGTTGGTGGTGTACATGTGATCAGTGTGATGTGTGTTCTACATAGTGGGAGCTGTATTATTAGGAAATGTAACTGTCCATTCATTGGTTGGTGGTGCACATGTGATCAGTGTGATGTGAGTTCTACATAGTGGGATCTGTATTATTAGGAAATGTAACTGTCCATTCATTGGTTGGTGGTGCACATGTGATCAGTGTGATGTGAGTTATACATAGTGGGATCTGTATTATTAGGAAATGTAACTGTCCATTCATTGGTTGGTGGTGCACATGTGATCAGTGTGATGTGTGTTATACATAGTGGGAGCTGTATTATTAGGAAATGTAACTGTCCATTCATTGGTTGGTGGTGCACATGTGATCAGTGTGATGTGTGTTCTACATAGTGGGATCTGTATTATTAGGAAATGTAACTGTCCATTCATTGGTTGGTGGTGTACATGTGATCAGTGTGATGTGTGTTCTACATAGTGGGAGCTGTATTATTAGGAAATGTAACTGTCCATTCATTGGTTGGTGGTGCACATGTGATCAGTGTGATGTGTGTTATACATAGTGGGAGCTGTATTATTAGGAAATGTAACTGTCCATTCATTGGTTGGTGGTGTACATGTGATCAGTGTGATGTGTGTTCTACATAGTGGGAGCTGTATTATTAGGAAATGTAACTGTCCATTCATTGGTTGGTGGTGCACATGTGATCAGTGTGATGTGAGTTCTACATAGTGGGAGCTGTATTATTAGGAAATGTAACTGTCCATTCATTGGTTGGTGGTGTACATGTGATCAGTGTGATGTGAGTTCTACATAGTGGGATCTGTATTATTAGGAAATGTAACTGTCCATTCATTGGTTGGTGGTGCACATGTGATCAGTGTGATGTGTGTTATACATAGTGGGAGCTGTATTATTAGGAAATGTAACTGTCCATTCATTGGTTGGTGGTGCACATGTGATCAGTGTGATGTGAGTTCTACATAGTGGGATCTGTATTATTAGGAAATGTAACTGTCCATTCATTGGTTGGTGGTGTACATGTGATCAGTGTGATGTGTGTTCTACATAGTGGGAGCTGTATTATTAGGAAATGTAACTGTCCATTCATTGGTTGGTGGTGCACATGTGATCAGTGTGATGTGTGTTATACATAGTGGGAGCTGTATTATTAGGAAATGTAACTGTCCATTCATTGGTTGGTGGTGCACATGTGATCAGTGTGATGTGTGTTCTACATAGTGGGATCTGTATTATTAGGAAATGTAACTGTCCAGTCATTGGTTGGTGGTGCACATGTGATCAGTGTGATGTGAGTTCTACATAGTGGGAGCTGTATTATTAGGAAATGTAACTGTCCATTCATTGGTTGGTGGTGCACATGTGATCAGTGTGATGTGTGTTATACATAGTGGGATCTGTATTATTAGGAAATGTAACTGTCCATTCATTGGTTGGTGGTGTACATGTGATCAGTGTGATGTCTGTTATACATAGTGGGAGCTGTATTATTAGGAAATGTAACTGTCCATTCATTGGTTGGTGGTGCACATGTGATCAGTGTGATGTGTGTTATACATAGTGGGAGCTGTATTATTAGGAAATGTAACTGTCCATTCATTGGTTGGTGGTGCACATGTGATCAGTGTGATGTGTGTTATACATAGTGGGATCTGTAGTATTAGGAAATGTAACTGTCCATTCATTGGTTGGTGGTGCACATGTGATCAGTGTGATGTGTGTTATACATAGTGGGATCTGTATTATTAGGAAATGTAACTGTCCATTCATTGGTTGGTGGTGCACATGTGATCAGTGTGATGTGTGTTCTACATAGTGGGATCTGTATTATTAGGAAATGTAACTGTCCATTCATTGGTTGGTGATATACATGTGATCAGTGTGATGTGTGTTCTACATAGTGGGAGCTGTATTATTAGGAAATGTAACTGTCCATTCATTGGTTGGTGGTGTACATGTGATCAGTGTGATGTGTGTTCTACATAGTGGGATCTGTATTATTAGGAAATGTAACTGTCCATTCATTGGTTGGTGGTGTACATGTGATCAGTGTGACTGTGAGTTATACATAGTGGGATCTGTATTATTAGGAAATGTAACTGTCCATTCATTGGTTGGTGGTGCACATGTGATCAGTGTGATGTGAGTTCTACATAGTGGGAGCTGTATTATTAGGAAATGTAACTGTCCAGTCATTGGTTGGTGGTGCACATGTGATCAGTGTGATGTGTGTTATACATAGTGGGATCTGTATTATTAGGAAATGTAACTGTCCATTCATTGGTTGGTGGTGCACATGTGATCAGTGTGATGTGAGTTCTACATAGTGGGAGCTGTATTATTAGGAAATGTAACTGTCCATTCATTGGTTGGTGGTGCACATGTGATCAGTGTGATGTGAGTTCTACATAGTGGGAGCTGTATTATTAGGAAATGTAACTGTCCATTCATTGGTTGGTGGTGCACATGTGATCAGTGTGATGTGTGTTATACATAGTGGGATCTGTATTATTAGGAAATGTAACTGTCCATTCATTGGTTGGTGGTGTACATGTGATCAGTGTGATGTGTGTTATACATAGTGGGATCTGTAGTATTAGGAAATGTAACTGTCCATTCATTGGTTGGTGGTGCACATGTGATCAGTGTGATGTGTGTTATACATAGTGGGATCTGTATTATTAGGAAATGTAACTGTCCATTCATTGGTTGGTGGTGCACATGTGATCAGTGTGATGTGTGTTATACATAGTGGGAGCTGTATTATTAGGAAATGTAACTGTCCATTCATTGGTTGGTGGTGCACATGTGATCAGTGTGATGTGTGTTATACATAGTGGGATCTGTATTATTAGGAAATGTAACTGTCCATTCATTGGTTGGTGGTGTACATGTGATCAGTGTGATGTGAGTTCTACATAGTGGGAGCTGTATTATTAGGAAATGTAACTGTCCATTCATTGGTTGGTGGTGTACATGTGATCAGTGTGATGTGTGTTCTACATAGTGGGATCTGTATTATTAGGAAATGTAACTGTCCATTCATTGGTTGGTGGTGCACATGTGATCAGTGTGATGTGAGTTCTACATAGTGGGAGCTGTATTATTAGGAAATGTAACTGTCCATTCATTGGTTGGTGGTGCACATGTGATCAGTGTGACGTGTGTTATACATAGTGGGATCTGTATTATTAGGAAATGTAACTGTCTATTCATTGGTTGGTGGTGCACATGTGATCAGTGTGATGTGTGTTCTACATAGTGGGATCTGTATTATTAGGAAATGTAACTGTCCATTCATTGGTTGGTGGTGCACATGTGATCAGTGTGATGTGTGTTCTACATAGTGGGATCTGTATTATTAGGAAATGTAACTGTCCATTCATTGGTTGGTGGTGTACATGTGATCAGTGTGATGTGAGTTCTACATAGTGGGGGCTGTATTATTAGGAAATGTAACTGTCCATTCATTGGTTGGTGGTGCACATGTGATCAGTGTGATGTGTGTTCTACATAGTGGGATCTGTATTATTAGGAAATGTAACTGTCCATTCATTGGTTGGTGGTGCACATGTGATCAGTGTGATGTCTGTTCTACATAGTGGGGAGCTGTATTATTAGGAAATGTAACTGTCCATTCATTGGTTGGTGGTGCACATGTGATCAGTGTGATGTGTGTTATACATAGTGGGAGCTGTATTATTAGGAAATGTAACTGTCCATTCATTGGTTGGTGGTGCACATGTGATCAGTGTGATGTGTGTTCTACATAGTGGGAGCTGTATTATTAGGAAATGTAACTGTCCATTCATTGGTTGGTGGTGTACATGTGATCAGTGTGATGTGTGTTCTACATAGTGGGATCTGTAGTATTAGGAAATGTAACTGTCCAGTCATTGGTTGGTGGTGCACATGTGATCAGTGTGATGTGTGTTATACATAGTGGGAGCTGTATTATTAGGAAATGTAACTGTCCATTCATTGGTTGGTGGTGCACATGTGATCAGTGTGATGTGTGCTCTACATAGTGGGATCTGTATTATTAGGAAATGTAACTGTCCATTCATTGGTTGGTGGTGTACATGTGATCAGTGTGATGTGTGTTATACATAGTGGGATCTGTATTATTAGGAAATGTAACTGTCCATTCATTGGTTGGTGGTGCACATGTGATCAGTGTGACTGTGAGTTATACATAGTGGGATCTGTATTATTAGGAAATGTAACTGTCCATTCATTGGTTGGTGGTGCACATGTGATCAGTGTGATGTGTGTTCTACATAGTGGGATCTGTATTATTAGGAAATGTAACTGTCCATTCATTGGTTGGTGGTGCACATGTGATCAGTGTGATGTGTGTTCTACATAGTGGGATCTGTATTATTAGGAAATGTAACTGTCCATTCATTGGTTGGTGGTGTACATGTGATCAGTGTGATGTGAGTTCTACATAGTGGGAGCTGTATTATTAGGAAATGTAACTGTCCATTCATTGGTTGGTGGTGCACATGTGATCAGTGTGATGTGTGTTCTACATAGTGGGATCTGTATTATTAGGAAATGTAACTGTCCATTCATTGGTTGGTGGTGCACATGTGATCAGTGTGACTGTGAGTTATACATAGTGGGATCTGTATTATTAGGAAATGTAACTGTCCAGTCATTGGTTGGTGGTGCACATGTGATCAGTGTGATGTGTGTTCTACATAGTGGGATCTGTATTATTAGGAAATGTAACTGTCCATTCATTGGTTGGTGGTGTACATGTGATCAGTGTGATGTGAGTTCTACATAGTGGGAGCTGTATTATTAGGAAATGTAACTGTCCATTCATTGGTTGGTGGTGCACATGTGATCAGTGTGATGTGTGTTATACATAGTGGGAGCTGTATTATTAGGAAATGTAACTGTCCATTCATTGGTTGGTGGTGCACATGTGATCAGTGTGATGTGTGTTCTACATAGTGGGATCTGTATTATTAGGAAATGTAACTGTCCATTCATTGGTTGGTGGTGCACATGTGATCAGTGTGACTGTGAGTTATACATAGTGGGATCTGTATTATTAGGAAATGTAACTGTCCATTCATTGGTTGGTGGTGTACATGTGATCAGTGTGACTGTGAGTTATACATAGTGGGATCTGTATTATTAGGAAATGTAACTGTCCATTCATTGGTTGGTGGTGCACATGTGATCAGTGTGATGTGTGTTATACATAGTGGGGATCTGTATTATTAGGAAATGTAACTGTCCATTCATTGGTTGGTGGTGCACATGTGATCAGTGTGACTGTGAGTTATACATAGTGGGATCTGTATTATTAGGAAATGTAACTGTCCATTCATTGGTTGGTGGTGTACATGTGATCAGTGTGACTGTGAGTTATACATAGTGGGATCTGTATTATTAGGAAATGTAACTGTCCATTCATTGGTTGGTGGTGCACATGTGATCAGTGTGATGTGTGTTATACATAGTGGGGATCTGTATTATTAGGAAATGTAACTGTCCATTCATTGGTTGGTGGTGTACATGTGATCAGTGTGATGTGTGTTCTACATAGTGGGAGCTGTATTATTAGGAAATGTAACTGTCCATTCATTGGTTGGTGGTGTACATGTGATCAGTGTGACTGTGAGTTATACATAGTGGGATCTGTATTATTAGGAAATGTAACTGTCCATTCATTGGTTGGTGGTATACATGTGATCAGTGTGATGTGTTTTCTACATAGTGGGATCTGTATTATTAGGAAATGTAACTGTCCATTCATTGGTTGGTGGTGTACATGTGATCAGTGTGATGTGTGTTATACATAGTGGGATCTGTATTATTAGGAAATGTAACTGTCCATTCATTGGTTGGTGGTGCACATGTGATCAGTGTGACGTGAGTTATACATAGTGGGATCTGTATTATTAGGAAATGTAACTGTCCATTCATTGGTTGGTGGTGCACATGTGATCAGTGTGATGTGTGTTATACATAGTGGGGATCTGTATTATTAGGAAATGTAACTGTCCATTCATTGGTTGGTGGTGCACATGTGATCAGTGTGATGTGTGTTATACATAGTGGGAGCTGTATTATTAGGAAATGTAACTGTCCATTCATTGGTTGGTGGTGCACATGTGATCAGTGTGATGTGTGTTATACATAGTGGGATCTGTAGTATTAGGAAATGTAACTGTCCATTCATTGGTTGGTGGTGCACATGTGATCAGTGTGATGTGAGTTCTACATAGTGGGATCTGTATTATTAGGAAATGTAACTGTCCATTCATTGGTTGGTGGTGCACATGTGATCAGTGTGATGTGTGTTATACATAGTGGGATCTGTATTATTAGGAAATGTAACTGTCCATTCATTGGTTGGTGGTGTACATGTGATCAGTGTGATGTGAGTTATACATAGTGGGATCTGTATTATTAGGAAATGTAACTGTCCAGTCATTGGTTGGTGGTGCACATGTGATCAGTGTGATGTCTGTTCTACATAGTGGGATCTGTATTATTAGGAAATGTAACTGTCCATTCATTGGTTGGTGGTGCACATGTGATCAGTGTGACGTGTGTTATACATAGTGGGATCTGTATTATTAGGAAATGTAACTGTCCATTCATTGGTTGGTGGTGTACATGTGATCAGTGTGATGTGAGTTATACATAGTGGGATCTGTATTATTAGGAAATGTAACTGTCCAGTCATTGGTTGGTGGTGCACATGTGATCAGTGTGATGTCTGTTCTACATAGTGGGAGCTGTATTATTAGGAAATGTAACTGTCCATTCATTGGTTGGTGGTGCACATGTGATCAGTGTGACGTGTGTTATACATAGTGGGATCTGTATTATTAGGAAATGTAACTGTCCATTCATTGGTTGGTGGTGCACATGTGATCAGTGTGATGTGTGTTATACATAGTGGGATCTGTATTATTAGGAAATGTAACTGTCCATTCATTGGTTGGTGGTGTACATGTGATCAGTGTGATGTGAGTTATACATAGTGGGATCTGTATTATTAGGAAATGTAACTGTCCATTCATTGGTTGGTGGTGTACATGTGATCAGTGTGACGTGTGTTATACATAGTGGGATCTGTATTATTAGGAAATGTAACTGTCCATTCATTGGTTGGTGGTGCACATGTGATCAGTGTGATGTGTGTTATACATAGTGGGATCTGTATTATTAGGAAATGTAACTGTCCATTCATTGGTTGGTGGTGCACATGTGATCAGTGTGACGTGTGTTATACATAGTGGGATCTGTATTATTAGGAAATGTAACTGTCCATTCATTGGTTGGTGGTGCACATGTGATCAGTGTGATGTGTGTTATACATAGTGGGAGCTGTATTATTAGGAAATGTAACTGTCCATTCATTGGTTGGTGGTGCACATGTGATCAGTGTGATGTCTGTTCTACATAGTGGGATCTGTATTATTAGGAAATGTAACTGTCCATTCATTGGTTGGTGGTGTACATGTGATCAGTGTGATGTGTGTTATACATAGTGGGATCTGTATTATTAGGAAATGTAACTGTCCATTCATTGGTTGGTGGTGCACATGTGATCAGTGTGACGTGTGTTATACATAGTGGGATCTGTATTATTAGGAAATGTAACTGTCCAGTCATTGGTTGGTGGTGCACATGTGATCAGTGTGATGTCTGTTCTACATAGTGGGATCTGTATTATTAGGAAATGTAACTGTCCATTCATTGGTTGGTGGTGTACATGTGATCAGTGTGACGTGTGTTATACATAGTGGGATCTGTATTATTAGGAAATGTAACTGTCCATTCATTGGTTGGTGGTGCACATGTGATCAGTGTGATGTGTGTTCTACATAGTGGGATCTGTATTATTAGGAAATGTAACTGTCCATTCATTGGTTGGTGGTGCACATGTGATCAGTGTGATGTGAGTTCTACATAGTGGGATCTGTATTATTAGGAAATGTAACTGTCCATTCATTGGTTGGTGGTGCACATGTGATCAGTGTGATGTGAGTTCTACATAGTGGGATCTGTATTATTAGGAAATGTAACTGTCCATTCATTGGTTGGTGGTGCACATGTGATCAGTGTGATGTGTGTTCTACATAGTGGGAGCTGTATTATTAGGAAATGTAACTGTCCATTCATTGGTTGGTGGTGCACATGTGATCAGTGTGATGTGTGTCCTACATAGAGGGAGCTGTATTATTAGGAAATGTAACTGTCCATTCATTGGTTGGTGGTGCACATGTGATCAGTGTGATGTGTGTTCTACATAGTGGGAGCTGTATTATTAGGAAATGTAACTGTCCAGTCATTGGTTGGTGGTGCACATGTGATCAGTGTGATGTCTGTTCTACATAGTGGGATCTGTATTATTAGGAAATGTAACTGTCCATTCATTGGTTGGTGGTGCACATGTGATCAGTGTGATGTCTGTTATACATAGTGGGAGCTGTATTATTAGGAAATGTAACTGTCCATTCATTGGTTGGTGGTGTACATGTGATCAGTGTGATGTGTGTTCTACATAGTGGGATCTGTATTATTAGGAAATGTAACTGTCCATTCATTGGTTGGTGGTGTACATGTGATCAGTGTGATGTGAGTTCTACATAGTGGGATCTGTATTATTAGGAAATGTAACTGTCCATTCATTGGTTGGTGGTGCACATGTGATCAGTGTGATGTGTGTTCTACATAGTGGGATCTGTATTATTAGGAAATGTAACTGTCCATTCATTGGTTGGTGGTGCACATGTGATCAGTGTGATGTGTGTTATACATAGTGGGATCTGTATTATTAGGAAATGTAACTGTCCATTCATTGGTTGGTGGTGCACATGTGATCAGTGTGATGTGTGTTATACATAGTGGGATCTGTATTATTAGGAAATGTAACTGTCCATTCATTGGTTGGTGGTGTACATGTGATCAGTGTGATGTGTGTTCTACATAGTGGGATCTGTATTATTAGGAAATGTAACTGTCCATTCATTGGTTGGTGGTGCACATGTGATCAGTGTGATGTGTGTTCTACATAGTGGGGGCTGTATTATTAGGAAATGTAACTGTCCATTCATTGGTTGGTGGTGTACATGTGATCAGTGTGATGTGAGTTCTACATAGTGGGATCTGTATTATTAGGAAATGTAACTGTCCATTCATTGGTTGGTGGTGCACATGTGATCAGTGTGATGTGTGTTCTACATAGTGGGAGCTGTATTATTAGGAAATGTAACTGTCCATTCATTGGTTGGTGGTGCACATGTGATCAGTGTGATGTGTATTCTACATAGCGGGAGCTGTATTATTAGGAAATGTAACTGTCCACTCATTGGTTGGTGGTGCACATGTGATCAGTGTGATGTGTATTCTACATAGCGGGAGCTGTATTATTAGGAAATGTAACTGTCCACTCATTGGTTGGTGGTGCACATGTGATCAGTGTGATGTGTGTTATACATAGTGGGAGCTGTATTATTAGGAAATGTAACTGTCCATTCACTGGTTGGTGGTGTACATGTGATCAGTGTGATGTGTGTTATACATAGTGGGAGCTGTATTATTAGGAAATGTAACTGTCCATTCATTGGTTGGTGGTGTACATGTGATCAGTGTGATGTGTGTTATGCATAGTGGGAGCTGTATTATTAGGAAATGTAACTGTCCATTCATTGGTTGGTGGTGCACATGTGATCAGTGTGATGTGTGTTCTACATAGTGGGAGCTGTATTATTAGGAAATGTAACTGTCCAGTCATTGGTTGGTGGTGCACATGTGATCAGTGTGATGTGTGTTATACATAGTGGGAGCTGTATTATTAGGAAATGTAACTGTCCATTCATTGGTTGGTGGTGCACATGTGATCAGTGTGATGTGAGTTCCACATAGTGGGAGCTGTATTATTAGGAAATGTAACTGTCCATTCATTGGTTGGTGGTGCACATGTGATCAGTGTGATGTGAGTTCTACATAGTGGGAGCTGTATTATTAGGAAATGTAACTGTCCATTCATTGGTTGGTGGTGCACATGTGATCAGTGTGATGTGTGTTCTACATAGTGGGATCTGTATTATTAGGAAATGTAACTGTCCATTCATTGGTTGGTGGTGCACATGTGATCAGTGTGATGTGAGTTCTACATAGCGGGAGCTGTATTATTAGGAAATGTAACTGTCCATTCATTGGTTGGTGGTGCACATGTGATCAGTGTGATGTGTGTTATACATAGTGGGGATCTGTATTATTAGGAAATGTAACTGTTCATTCATTGGTTGGTGGTGCACATGTGATCAGTTTGATGTGTGTTCTACATAGTGGGATCTGTATTATTAGGAAATGTAACTGTCCATTCATTGGTTGGTGGTGCACATGTGATCAGTTTGATGTGTGTTCTACATAGTGGGATCTGTATTATTAGGAAATGTAACTGTCCATTCATTGGTTGGTGGTGCACATGTGATCAGTGTGATGTGTGTTCTACATAGTGGGAGCTGTATTATTAGGAAATGTAACTGTCCACTCATTGGTTGGTGGTGCACATGTGATCAGTGTGACGTGTGTTATACATAGTGGGAGCTGTATTATTAGGAAGTGTAACTGTCCATTCATTGGTTGGTGGTGCACATGTGATCAGTGTGACGTGTGTTATACATAGTGGGAGCTGTATTAGGAAATGTAACTGTCCATTCATTGGTTGGTGGTGCACATGTGATCAGTGTGATGTGAGTTATACATAGTGGGAGCTGTATTATTAGGAAATGTAACTGTCCATTCATTGGTTGGTGGTGCACATGTGATCAGTGTGACGTGTGTTATACATAGTGGGAGCTGTATTATTAGGAAATGTAACTGTCCACTCATTGGTTGGTGGTGCACATGTGATCAGTGTGATGTGAGTTATACATAGTGGGATCTGTATTATTAGGAAATGTAACTGTCCACTCATTGGTTGGTGGTGTACATGTGATCAGTGTGATGTGTGTTCTACATAGCGGGAGCTGTATTATTAGGAAATGTAACTGTCCACTCATTGGTTGGTGGTGCACATGTGATCAGTGTGATGTGAGTTATACATAGTGGGGAGCTGTATTATTAGGAAATGTAACTGTCCATTCATTGGTTGGTGGTGCACATGTGATCAGTGTGATGTGTGTTCTACATAGTGGGATCTGTATTATTAGGAAATGTAACTGTCCATTCATTGGTTGGTGGTGCACATGTGATCAGTGTGATGTGAGTTATACATAGCGGGAGCTGTATTATTAGGAAATGTAACTGTCCATTCATTGGTTGGTGGTGCACATGTGATCAGGTGTGATGTGTGTTCTACATAGCGGGATCTGTATTATTAGGAAATGTAACTGTCCATTCATTGGTTGGTGGTGCACATGTGATCAGTGTGATGTGTGTTATACATAGTGGGAGCTATATTACTAGGAAATGTAACTGTCCATTCATTGGTTGGTGGTGCACATGTGATCAGTGTGATGTGAGTTATACATAGTGGGAGCTGTATTATTAGGAAATGTAGCTGTCCAGTCATTGGTTGGTGGTGCACATGTGATCAGTGTGATGTGAGTCCTACATAGTGGGGGCTGTATTATTAGGAAATGTAACTGTCCATTCATTGGTTGGTGGTGTACATGTGATCAGTGTGATGTGTGTCCTACATAGTGGGGGCTGTATTATTAGGAAATGTAACTGTCCATTCATTGGTTGGTGGTGCACATGTGATCAGTGTGATGTGAGTTCTACATAGTGGGAGCTGTATTATTAGGAAATGTAACTGTCCATTCATTGGTTGGTGGTGTACATGTGATCAGTGTGATGTGTGTTATACATAGTGGGATCTGTATTATTAGGAAATGTAACTGTCCATTCATTGGTTGGTGGTGTACATGTGATCAGTGTGACGTGTGTTATACATAGTGGGGAGCTGTATTATTAGGAAATGTAACTGTCCATTCATTGGTTGGTGGTGCACATGTGATCAGTGTGATGTGTGTTCTACATAGTGGGAGCTTTATTATTAGGAAATGTAACTGTCCATTCATTGGTTGGTGGTGTACATGTGATCAGTGTGATGTGAGTTCTACATAGTGGGAGCTTTATTATTAGGAAATGTAACTGTCCATTCATTGGTTGGTGGTGCACATGTGATCAGTGTGATGTGAGTTCTACATAGTGGGATCTGTATTATTAGGAAATGTAACTGTCCATTCATTGGTTGGTGGTGCACATGTGATCAGTGTGATGTGTGTTCTACATAGTGGGAGCTGTATTATTAGGAAATGTAACTGTCCACTCATTGGTTGGTGGTGCACATGTGATCAGTGTGAGGTCTGTTCTACATAGTGGGAGCTGTATTATTAGGAAATGTAACTGTCCATTCATTGGTTGGTGGTGCACATGTGATCAGTGTGATGTGAGTTCTACATAGTGGGATCTGTATTATTAGGAAATGTAACTGTCCATTCATTGGTTGGTGGTGCACATGTGATCAGTGTGATGTCTGTTCTACATAGTGGGAGCTGTATTATTAGGAAATGTAACTGTCCACTCATTGGTTGGTGGTGCACATGTGATCAGTGTGATGTCTGTTCTACATAGTGGGAGCTGTATTATTAGGAAATGTAACTGTCCATTCATTGGTTGGTGGTGCACATGTGATCAGTGTGATGTGTGTTCTACATAGTGGGAGCTGTATTATTAGGAAATGTAACTGTCCATTCATTGGTTGGTGGTGCACATGTGATCAGTGTGAAGTGTGTTCTACATAGTGGGGGCTGTATTATTAGGAAATGTAACTGTCCACTCATTGGTTGGTGGTGCACATGTGATCAATGTGATGTGAGTTATACATAGTGGGGGCTGTATTATTAGGAAATGTAACTGTCCACTCATTGGTTGGTGGTGTACATGTGATCAGTGTGATGTGAGTTCTACATAGTGGGAGCTGAATTATTAGGAAATGTAACTGTCCATTCATTGGTTGGTGGTGCACATGTGATCAGTGTGATGTGAGTTCTACATAGTGGGAGCTGTATTATTAGGAAATGTAACTGTCCATTCATTGGTTGGTGTTACACATGTGATCAGTGTGATGTGAGTTCTACATAGTGGGAGCTGTATTATTAGGAAATGTAACTGTCCATTCATTGGTTGGTGGTGTACATGTGATCAGTGTGACGTGTGTTATACATAGTGGGATCTGTATTATTAGGAAATGTAACTGTCCATTCATTGGTTGGTGGTGCACATGTGATCAGTGTGATGTGTGTTCTACATAGTGGGATCTGTATTATTAGGAAATGTAACTGTCCATTCATTGGTTGGTGATATACATGTGATCAGTGTGATGTGTGTTCTACATAGTGGGATCTGTATTATTAGGAAATGTAACTGTCCATTCATTGGTTGGTGGTGTACATGTGATCAGTGTGATGTGTGTTCTACATAGTGGGAGCTGTATTATTAGGAAATGTAACTGTCCATTCATTGGTTGGTGGTGCACATGTGATCAGTGTGATGTGTGTTCTACATAGTGGGATCTGTATTATTAGGAAATGTAACTGTCCATTCATTGGTTGGTGGTGCACATGTGATCAGTGTGAAGTGTGTTATACATAGTGGGAGCTGTATTATTAGGAAATGTAACTGTCCATTCATTGGTTGGTGGTGTACATGTGATCAGTGTGATGTGTGTTATACATAGTGGGATCTGTATTATTAGGAAATGTAACTGTCCATTCATTGGTTGGTGGTGTACATGTGATCAGTGTGATGTGTGTTCTACATAGTGGGGGCTGTATTATTAGGAAATGTAACTGTCCACTCATTGGTTGGTGGTGCACATGTGATCAGTGTGAAGTGTGTTATACATAGTGGGATCTGTATTATTAGGAAATGTAACTGTCCATTCATTGGTTGGTGGTGTACATGTGATCAGTGTGATGTGTGTTATACATAGTGGGAGCTGTATTATTAGGAAATGTAACTGTCCATTCATTGGTTGGTGGTGCACATGTGATCAGTGTGAAGTGTGTTATACATAGTGGGATCTGTATTATTAGGAAATGTAACTGTCCATTCATTGGTTGGTGGTGTACATGTGATCAGTGTGATGTGTGTTCTACATAGTGGGGGCTGTATTATTAGGAAATGTAACTGTCCACTCATTGGTTGGTGGTGCACATGTGATCAGTGTGATGTGAGTTATACATAGTGGGGGCTGTATTATTAGGAAATGTAACTGTCCACTCATTGGTTGGTGGTGTACATGTGATCAGTGTGATGTGAGTTCTACATAGTGGGAGCTGTATTATTAGGAAATGTAACTGTCCATTCATTGGTTGGTGGTGCACATGTGATCAGTGTGATGTGAGTTCTACATAGTGGGATCTGTATTATTAGGAAATGTAACTGTCCATTCATTGGTTGGTGGTGTACATGTGATCAGTGTGATGTGTGTTATACATAGTGGGAGCTGTATTATTAGGAAATGTAACTGTCCAGTCATTGGTTGGTGGTGTACATGTGATCAGTGTGACGTGTGTTATACATAGTGGGATCTGTATTATTAGGAAATGTAACTGTCCATTCATTGGTTGGTGGTGCACATGTGATCAGTGTGATGTGTGTTCTACATAGTGGGATCTGTATTATTAGGAAATGTAACTGTCCATTCATTGGTTGGTGATGCACATGTGATCAGTGTGATGTGTGTTATACATAGTGGGAGCTGTATTATTAGGAAATGTAACTGTCCAGTCATTGGTTGGTGGTGCACATGTGATCAGTGTGATGTGAGTTCTACATAGTGGGATCTGTATTATTAGGAAATGTAACTGTCCATTCATTGGTTGGTGGTGTACATGTGATCAGTGTGACGTGTGTTATACATAGTGGGATCTGTATTATTAGGAAATGTAACTGTCCATTCATTGGTTGGTGGTGTACATGTGATCAGTGTGATGTGTGTTCTACATAGTGGGATCTGTATTATTAGGAAATGTAACTGTCCATTCATTGGTTGGTGGTGCACATGTGATCAGTGTGATGTGTGTTCTACATAGTGGGATCTGTATTATTAGGAAATGTAACTGTCCATTCATTGGTTGGTGGTGTACATGTGATCAGTGTGACGTGTGTTATACATAGTGGGATCTGTATTATTAGGAAATGTAACTGTCCATTCATTGGTTGGTGGTGTACATGTGATCAGTGTGACGTGTGTTCTACATAGTGGGATCTGTATTATTAGGAAATGTAACTGTCCATTCATTGGTTGGTGGTGCACATGTGATCAGTGTGACTGTGAGTTATAAATAGTGGGATCTGTATTATTAGGAAATGTAACTGTCCATTCATTGGTTGGTGGTGTACATGTGATCAGTGTGATGTGTGTTCTACATAGTGGGATCTGTATTATTAGGAAATGTAACTGTCCATTCATTGGTTGGTGGTGCACATGTGATCAGTGTGATGTGAGTTCTACATAGTGGGATCTGTATTATTAGGAAATGTAACTGTCAATTCATTGGTTGGTGGTGCACATGTGATCAGTGTGATGTGTGTTCTACATAGTGGAGCTGTATTATTAGGAAATGTAACTGTCCATTCATTGGTTGGTGGTGCACATGTGATCAGTGTGATGTGAGTTCTACATAGTGGGAGCTGTATTATTAGGAAATGTAACTGTCCATTCATTGGTTGGTGATGTACATGTGATCAGTGTGATATGTGTTCTACATAGTGGAGCTGTATTATTAGGAAATGTAACTGTCCATTCATTGGTTGGTGATGTACATGTGATCAGTGTGATATGTGTTCTACATAGTGGAGCTGTATTATTAGGAAATGTAACTGTCCATTCATTGGTTGGTGGTGCACATGTGATCAGTGTGACTGTGAGTTATAAATAGTGGGAGCTGTATTATTAGGAAATGTAACTGTCCATTCATTGGTTGGTGGTGCACATGTGATCAGTGTGATGTGTGTTCTACATAGTGGGATCTGTATTATTAGGAAATGTAACTGTCCATTCATTGGTTGGTGGTGCACATGTGATCAGTGTGATGTGTGTTCTACATAGTGGGATCTGTATTATTAGGAAATGTCACTGTCCATTCATTGGTTGGTGGTGCACATGTGATCAGTGTGATGTGAGTTATACATAGTGGGAGCTGTATTATTAGGAAATGTAACTGTCCATTCATTGGTTGGTGGTGCACATGTGATCAGTGTGATGTGTGTTATACATAGTGGGATCTGTATTATTAGGAAATGTTACTGTCCATTCATTGGTTGGTGGTGTACATGTGATCAGTGTGATGTGTGTTCTACATAGTGGGAGCTGTATTATTAGGAAATGTAACTGTCCAGTCATTGGTTGGTGGTGCACATGTGATCAGTGTGATGTGAGTTCTACATAGTGGGAGCTGTATTATTAGGAAATGTAACTGTCCACTCATTGGTTGGTGGTGCACATGTGATCAGTGTGATGTGAGTTATACATAGTGGGATCTGTATTATTAGGAAATGTAACTGTCCATTCATTGGTTGGTGGTGCACATGTGATCAGTGTGATGTGTGTTATACATAGTGGGATCTGTATTATTAGGAAATGTAACTGTCCATTCATTGGTTGGTGGTGCACATGTGATCAGTGTGATGTGAGTTATACATAGTGGGATCTGTATTATTAGGAAATGTAACTGTCCATTCATTGGTTGGTGGTGCACATGTGATCAGTGTGATGTGTGTTATACATAGTGGGATCTGTATTATTAGGAAATGTAACTGTCCATTCATTGGTTGGTGGTGTACATGTGATCAGTGTGATGTGAGTTCTACATAGTGGGATCTGTATTATTAGGAAATGTAACTGTCCACTCATTGGTTGGTGGTGCACATGTGATCAGTGTGATGTGTGTTCTACATAGTTGGATCTGTATTATTAGGAAATGTAACTGTCCATTCATTGGTTGGTGGTGCACATGTGATCAGTGTGATGTGAGTTCTACATAGTGGGAGCTGTATTATTAGGAAATGTAACTGTCCATTCATTGGTTGGTGGTGTACATGTGATCAGTGTGATGTGTGTTCTACATAGTGGGAGCTGTATTATTAGGAAATGTCACTGTCCATTCATTGGTTGGTGGTGCACATGTGATCAGTGTGATGTGTGTTCTACATAGTGGGAGCTGTATTATTAGGAAATGTAACTGTCCATTCATTGGTTGGTGGTGCACATGTGATCAGTGTGATGTGTGTCCTACATTGTGGGATCTGTATTATTAGGAAATGTAACTGTCCATTCATTGGTTGGTGGTGTACATGTGATCAGTGTGATGTGTGTTATACATAGTGGGATCTGTATTATTAGGAAATGTAACTGTCCATTCATTGGTTGGTGGTGCACATGTGATCAGTGTGATGTGTGTTCTACATAGTGGGAGCTGTATTATTAGGAAATGTAACTGTCCATTCATTGGTTGGTGGTGCACATGTGATCAGTGTGATGTGTGTCCTACATTGTGGGATCTGTATTATTAGGAAATGTAACTGTCCATTCATTGGTTGGTGGTGTACATGTGATCAGTGTGATATGTGTTATACATAGTGGGATCTGTATTATTAGGAAATGTCACTGTCCATTCATTGGTTGGTGGTGCACATGTGATCAGTGTGATGTGAGTTCTACATAGTGGGAGCTGTATTATTAGGAAATGTAACTGTCCATTCATTGGTTGGTGGTGCACATGTGATCAGTGTGATGTGAGTTCTACATAGTGGGATCTGTATTATTAGGAAATGTAACTGTCCATTCATTGGTTGGTGGTGCACAAGTGATCAGTGTGATGTGAGTTCTACATAGTGGGATCTGTATTATTAGGAAATGTAACTGTCCATTCATTGGTTGGTGGTGCACATGTGATCAGTGTGATGTGAGTTCTACATAGTGGGAGCTGTATTATTAGGAAATGTAACTGTCCATTCATTGGTTGGTGGTGTACATGTGATCAGTGTGATGTGTGTTCTACATAGTGGGAGCTGTATTATTAGGAAATGTAACTGTCCATTCATTGGTTGGTGGTGCACATGTGATCAGTGTGATGTGTGTTATGCATAGTGGGAGCTGTATTATTAGGAAATGTAACTGTCCATTCATTGGTTGGTGGTGCACATGTGATCAGTGTGATGTGAGTTCTACATAGTGGGATCTGTATTATTAGGAAATGTAACTGTCCACTCATTGGTTGGTGGTGCACATGTGATCAGTGTGACGTGTGTTATACATAGTGGGATCTGTATTATTAGGAAATGTAACTGTCCATTCATTGGTTGGTGGTGTACATGTGATCAGTGTGATGTGTGTTCTACATAGTGGGATCTGTATTATTAGGAAATGTAACTGTCCATTCATTGGTTGGTGGTGCACATGTGATCAGTGTGATGTGTGTTATACATAGTGGGGGCTGTATTATTAAGAAATGTAACTGTCCATTCATTGGTTGGTGGTGTACATGTGATCAGTGTGATGTGTGTTATACATAGTGGGAGCTGTATTATTAGGAAATGTAACTGTCCATTCATTGGTTGGTGGTGCACATGTGATCAGTGTGATGTGTGTTATACATAGTGGAGCTGTATTATTAGGAAATGTAACTGTCCATTCATTGGTTGGTGGTGCACATGTGATCAGTGTGATGTGTGTTATACATAGTGGGATCTGTATTATTAGGAAATGTAACTGTCCACTCATTGGTTGGTGGTGCACATGTGATCAGTGTGATGTGTGTTCTACATAGTGGGATCTGTATTATTAGGAAATGTAACTGTCCATTCATTGGTTGGTGGTGCACATGTGATCAGTGTGATGTGAGTTCTACATAGTGGGATCTGTATTATTAGGAAATGTTACTGTCCATTCATTGGTTGGTGGTGCACATGTGATCAGTGTGATGTGAGTTCTACATAGTGGGAGCTGTATTATTAGGAAATGTAACTGTCCATTCATTGGTTGGTGGTGCACATGTGATCAGTGTGATGTGAGTCCTACATAGTGGGATCTGTATTATTAGGAAATGTAACTGTCCATTCATTGGTTGGTGGTGCACATGTGATCAGTGTGATGTGTGTTATACATAGTGGGATCTGTATTATTAGGAAATGTAACTGTCCATTCATTGGTTGGTGGTGCACATGTGATCAGTGTGATGTGTGTTATACATAGTGGGATCTGTATTATTAGGAAATGTAACTGTCCATTCATTGGTTGGTGGTATACATGTGATCAGTGTGATGCGTGTTCTACATAGTGGGATCTGTATTATTAGGAAATGTAACTGTCCATTCATTGGTTGGTGGTGCACATGTGATCAGTGTGATGTGTGTTATACATAGTGGGAGCTGTATTATTAGGAAATGTAACTGTCCATTCATTGGTTGGTGGTGCACATGTGATCAGTGTGATGTGAGTTCTACATAGTGGAGCTGTATTATTAGGAAATGTAACTGTCCATTCATTGGTTGGTGGTGCACATGTGATCAGGTGTGATGTGTGTTATACATAGTGGGAGCTGTATTATTAGGAAATGTAACTGTCCATTCATTGGTTGGTGGTGCACATGTGATCAGTGTGATATGAGTTCTACATAGTGGGAGCTGTATTATTAGGAAATGTAACTGTCCATTCATTGGTTGGTGGTGCACATGTGATCAGGTGTGATGTGTGTTATACATAGTGGGAGCTGTATTATTAGGAAATGTAACTGTCCATTCATTGGTTGGTGGTGCACATGTGATCAGTGTGATATGAGTTCTACATAGTGGGAGCTGTATTATTAGGAAATGTAACTGTCCATTCATTGGTTGGTGGTGCACATGTGATCAGTGTGATGTGTGTTATACATAGTGGGATCTGTATTATTAGGAAATGTAACTGTCCATTCATTGGTTGGTGGTGCACATGTGATCAGTGTGATATGAGTTCTACATCGTGGGATCTGTATTATTAGGAAATGTAACTGTCCATTCATTGGTTGGTGGTGCACATGTGATCAGTGTGATGTGTGTTATACATAGTGGGATCTGTATTATTAGGAAATGTCACTGTCCATTCATTGGTTGGTGGTGCACATGTGATCAGTGTGATGTGAGTTCTACATAGTGGGATCTGTATTATTAGGAAATGTAACTGTCCATTCATTGGTTGGTGGTGTACATGTGATCAGTGTGATGTGTGTTCTACATAGTGGGATCTGTATTATTAGGAAATGTAACTGTCCATTCATTGGTTGGTGGTGTACATGTGATCAGTGTGATGTGTGTTATACATAGTGGGAGCTGTATTATTAGGAAATGTAACTGTCCATTCATTGGTTGGTGGTGCACATGTGATCAGTGTGATGTGTGTTCTACATAGTGGGATCTGTATTATTAGGAAATGTAACTGTCCATTCATTGGTTGGTGGTGTACATGTGATCAGTGTGATGTGTGTTATACATAGTGGGAGCTGTATTATTAGGAAATGTAACTGTCCATTCATTGGTTGGTGGTGCACATGTGATCAGTGTGATGTGTGTTATACATAGTGGGAGCTGTATTATTAGGAAATGTAACTGTCCATTCATTGGTTGGTGGTGCACATGTGATCAGTGTGATGTGAGTTCTACATAGTGGGATCTGTATTATTAGGAAATGTAACTGTCCATTCATTGGTTGGTGGTGCACATGTGATCAGGTGTGATGTGTGTTATACATAGTGGGAGCTGTATTATTAGGAAATGTAACTGTCCATTCATTGGTTGGTGGTGCACATGTGATCAGTGTGATATGTGTTATACATAGTGGGATCTGTATTATTAGGAAATGTCACTGTCCATTCATTGGTTGGTGGTGCACATGTGATCAGTGTGATGTGAGTTCTACATAGTGGGAGCTGTATTATTAGGAAATGTAACTGTCCATTCATTGGTTGGTGGTGTACATGTGATCAGTGTGATGTGTGTTATACATAGTGGGATCTGTATTATTAGGAAATGTAACTGTCCATTCATTGGTTGGTGGTGTACATGTGATCAGTGTGATATGTGTTATACATAGTGGGATCTGTATTATTAGGAAATGTAACTGTCCATTCATTGGTTGGTGGTGTACATGTGATCAGTGTGATATGTGTTATACATAGTGGGATCTGTATTATTAGGAAATGTAACTGTCCATTCATTGGTTGGTGGTGCACATGTGATCAGTGTGATGTGTGTTCTACATAGTGGGAGCTGTATTATTAGGAAATGTAACTGTCCATTCATTGGTTGGTGGTGTACATGTGATCAGTGTGATGTGTGTTATACATAGTGGGATCTGTATTATTAGGAAATGTAACTGTCCATTCATTGGTTGGTGGTGCACATGTGATCAGTGTGATGTGTGTTCTACATAGTGGGATCTGTATTATTAGGAAATGTAACTGTCCATTCATTGGTTGGTGGTGCACATGTGATCAGTGTGATGTGAGTTCTACATAGTGGGATCTGTATTATTAGGAAATGTAACTGTCCATTCATTGGTTGGTGGTGTACATGTGATCAGTGTGATGTGTGTTATACATAGTGGGATCTGTATTATTAGGAAATGTAACTGTCCATTCATTGGTTGGTGGTGTACATGTGATCAGTGTGATGTGTGTTCTACATAGTGGGGATCTGTATTATTAGGAAATGTAACTGTCCATTCATTGGTTGGTGGTGCACATGTGATCAGTGTGATGTGTGTTATACATAGTGGGATCTGTATTATTAGGAAATGTAACTGTCCATTCATTGGTTGGTGGTGCACATGTGATCAGTGTGATGTGAGTTCTACATAGTGGGAGCTGTATTATTAGGAAATGTAACTGTCCATTCATTGGTTGGTGGTGTACATGTGATCAGTGTGATGTGTGTTATACATAGTGGGGATCTGTATTATTAGGAAATGTAACTGTCCATTCATTGGTTGGTGGTGCACATGTGATCAGTGTGATGTGAGTTCTACATAGTGGGATCTGTATTATTAGGAAATGTAACTGTCCATTCATTGGTTGGTGGTGTACATGTGATCAGTGTGATGTGTGTTATACATAGTGGGGATCTGTATTATTAGGAAATGTAACTGTCCATTCATTGGTTGGTGGTGTACATGTGATCAGTGTGATGTGTGTTCTACATAGTGGGATCTGTATTATTAGGAAATGTAACTGTCCATTCATTGGTTGGTGGTGCACATGTGATCAGTGTGATGTGTGTTATACATAGTGGGAGCTGTATTATTAGGAAATGTAACTGTCCATTCATTGGTTGGTGGTGCACATGTGATCAGTGTGATGTGAGTTCTACATAGTGGGATCTGTATTATTAGGAAATGTAACTGTCCATTCATTGGTTGGTGGTGCACATGTGATCAGTGTGATGTGTGTTATACATAGTGGGATCTGTATTATTAGGAAATGTAACTGTCCATTCATTGGTTGGTGGTGCACATGTGATCAGTGTGATGTGTGTTATACATAGTGGGATCTGTATTATTAGGAAATGTAACTGTCCATTCATTGGTTGGTGGTGTACATGTGATCAGTGTGATGTGTGTTCTACATAGTGGGATCTGTATTATTAGGAAATGTAACTGTCCATTCATTGGTTGGTGGTGCACATGTGATCAGTGTGATGTGTGTTATACATAGTGGGATCTGTATTATTAGGAAATGTAACTGTCCATTCATTGGTTGGTGGTGCACATGTGATCAGTGTGATGTGAGTTCTACATAGTGGGATCTGTATTATTAGGAAATGTAACTGTCCATTCATTGGTTGGTGGTGCACATGTGATCAGTGTGATGTGTGTTATACATAGTGGGAGCTGTATTATTAGGAAATGTAACTGTCCATTCATTGGTTGGTGGTGCACATGTGATCAGTGTGATGTGTGTTATACATAGTGGGAGCTGTATTATTAGGAAATGTAACTGTCCATTCATTGGTTGGTGGTGCACATGTGATCAGTGTGATGTGTGTTATACATAGCGGGATCTGTATTATTAGGAAATGTAACTGTCCATTCATTGGTTGGTGGTGCACATGTGATCAGTGTGATGTGTGTTATACATAGTGGGATCTGTATTATTAGGAAATGTAACTGTCCATTCATTGGTTGGTGGTGCACATGTGATCAGTGTGATGTGAGTTCTACATAGCGGGAGCTGTATTATTAGGAAATGTAACTGTCCATTCATTGGTTGGCGGTGTACATGTGATCAGTGTGATGTGTGTTATACATAGTGGGATCTGTATTATTAGGAAATGTAACTGTCCAGTCATTGGTTGGTGGTGTACATGTGATCAGTGTGATGTGTGTTCTACATAGTGGGATCTGTATTATTAGGAAATGTAACTGTCCATTCATTGGTTGGTGGTGCACATGTGATCAGTGTGATGTGTGTTATACATAGTGGGAGCTGTATTATTAGGAAATGTAACTGTCCATTCATTGGTTGGTGGTGTACATGTGATCAGTGTGATGTGTGTTCTACATAGTGGGAGCTGTATTATTAGGAAATGTAACTGTCCATTCATTGGTTGGTGGTGTACATGTGATCAGTGTGATGTGAGTTCTACATAGTGGGAGCTGTATTATTAGGAAATGTAACTGTCCACTCATTGGTTGGTGGTGCACATGTGATCAGTGTGATGTGAGTTCTACATAGTGGGATCTGTATTATTAGGAAATGTAACTGTCCACTCATTGGTTGGTGGTGTACATGTGATCAGTGTGATGTGAGTTCTACATAGTGGGAGCTGTATTATTAGGAAATGTAACTGTCCATTCATTGGTTGGTGGTGCACATGTGATCAGTGTGATGTGAGTTCTACATAGTGGGATCTGTATTATTAGGAAATGTAACAGTCAATTCATTGGTTGGTGGTGTACATGTGATCAGTGTGATGTGTGTTATACATAGTGGGAGCTGTATTATTAGGAAATGTAACTGTCCATTCATTGGTTGGTGGTGCACATGTGATCAGTGTGACGTGTGTTCTACATAGTGGGATCTGTATTATTAGGAAATGTAACTGTCCATTCATTGGTTGGTGGTGCACATGTGATCAGTGTGATGTGAGTTCTACATAGTGGGATCTGTATTATTAGGAAATGTAACTGTCAATTCATTGGTTGGTGGTGCACATGTGATCAGTGTGATGTGTGTTATACATAGTGGGATCTGTATTATTAGGAAATGTAACTGTCCATTCATTGGTTGGTGGTGCACATGTGATCAGTGTGATGTGAGTTCTACATAGTGGGATCTGTATTATTAGGAAATGTAACTGTCCATTCATTGGTTGGTGGTGCACATGTGATCAGTGTGATGTGTGTTCTACATAGTGGGAGCTGTATTATTAGGAAATGTAACTGTCCATTCATTGGTTGGTGGTGCACATGTGATCAGTGTGATGTGTGTTATACATAGTGGGAGCTGTATTATTAGGAAATGTTACTGTCCATTCATTGGTTGGTGGTGCACATGTGATCAGTGTGATGTGTGTTCTACATAGTGGGAGCTGTATTATTAGGAAATGTAACTGTCCATTCATTGGTTGGTGGTGCACATGTGATCAGTGTGATGTGTGTTCTACATAGTGGGAGCTGTATTATTAGGAAATGTAACTGTCCATTCATTGGTTGGTGGTGTACATGTGATCAGTGTGATGTGTGTTCTACATAGTGGGAGCTGTATTATTAGGAAATGTAACTGTCCATTCATTGGTTGGTGGTGCACATGTGATCAGTGTGATGTGTGTTCTACATAGTGGGAGCTGTATTATTAGGAAATGTAACTGTCCATTCATTGGTTGGTGGTGCACATGTGATCAGTGTGACGTGTGTTATACATAGTGGGATCTGTATTATTAGGAAATGTAACAGTCAATTCATTGGTTGGTGGTGCACATGTGATCAGTGTGATGTGTGTTATACATAGTGGGATCTGTATTATTAGGAAATGTAACTGTCCACTCATTGGTTGGTGGTGTACATGTGATCAGTGTGATGTGTGTTCTACATAGTGGGAGCTGTATTATTAGGAAATGTATCTGTCCATTCATTGGTTGGTGGTGCACATGTGATCAGTGTGATGTGTGTTCTACATAGTGGGATCTGTATTATTAGGAAATGTAACTGTCCATTCATTGGTTGGTGGTGCACATGTGATCAGTGTGATGTGAGTTATACATAGTGGGATCTGTATTATTAGGAAATGTAACTGTCCATTCATTGGTTGGTGGTGTACATGTGATCAGTGTGATGTGTGTTCTACATAGTGGGAGCTGTATTATTAGGAAATGTAACTGTCCATTCATTGGTTGGTGGTGCACATGTGATCAGTGTGATGTGTGTTATACATAGTGGGATCTGTATTATTAGGAAATGTAACTGTCCATTCATTGGTTGGTGGTGCACATGTGATCAGTGTGATGTGTATTCTACATAGTGGGATCTGTATTATTAGGAAATGTAACTGTCCATTCATTGGTTGGTGATGTACATGTGATCAGTGTGATATGTGTTCTACATAGTGGAGCTGTATTATTAGGAAATGTAACTGTCCACTCATTGGTTGGTGGTGCACATGTGATCAGTGTGACTGTGAGTTATAAATAGTGGGAGCTGTATTATTAGGAAATGTAACTGTCCATTCATTGGTTGGTGGTGCACATGTGATCAGTGTGATGTGTGTTCTACATAGTGGGATCTGTATTATTAGGAAATGTAACTGTCCATTCATTGGTTGGTGGTGCACATGTGATCAGTGTGATGTGTGTTCTACATAGTGGGATCTGTATTATTAGGAAATGTCACTGTCCATTCATTGGTTGGTGGTGCACATGTGATCAGTGTGATGTGAGTTATACATAGTGGGAGCTGTATTATTAGGAAATGTAACTGTCCATTCATTGGTTGGTGGTGCACATGTGATCAGTGTGATGTGTGTTATACATAGTGGGATCTGTATTATTAGGAAATGTTACTGTCCATTCATTGGTTGGTGGTGTACATGTGATCAGTGTTATGTGTGTTATACATAGTGGGATCTGTATTATTAGGAAATGTAACTGTCCAGTCATTGGTTGGTGGTGCACATGTGATCAGTGTGATGTGAGTTCTACATAGTGGGAGCTGTATTATTAGGAAATGTAACTGTCCATTCATTGGTTGGTGGTGCACATGTGATCAGTGTGATGTGTGTTATACATAGTGGGAGCTGTATTATTAGGAAATGTAACTGTCCACTCATTGGTTGGTGGTGCACATGTGATCAGTGTGATGTGTGTTCTACATAGTGGGAGCTGTATTATTAGGAAATGTAACTGTCCATTCATTGGTTGGTGGTGCACATGTGATCAGTGTGACTGTGAGTTATAAATAGTGGGAGCTGTATTATTAGGAAATGTAACTGTCCATTCATTGGTTGGTGGTGCACATGTGATCAGTGTGATGTGTGTTCTACATAGTGGGATCTGTATTATTAGGAAATGTAACTGTCCATTCATTGGTTGGTGGTGCACATGTGATCAGTGTGATGTGTGTTCTACATAGTGGGATCTGTATTATTAGGAAATGTAACTGTCCATTCATTGGTTGGTGGTGCACATGTGATCAGTGTGATGTGTGTTCTACATAGTGGGAGCTGTATTATTAGGAAATGTAACTGTCCATTCATTGGTTGGTGGTGCACATGTGATCAGTGTGACTGTGAGTTATAAATAGTGGGAGCTGTATTATTAGGAAATGTAACTGTCCATTCATTGGTTGGTGGTGCACATGTGATCAGTGTGATGTGTGTTATACATAGTGGGAGCTGTATTATTAGGAAATGTAACTGTCCATTCATTGGTTGGTGGTGCACATGTGATCAGTGTGATGTGTGTTATACATAGTGGGATCTGTATTATTAGGAAATGTTACTGTCCATTCATTGGTTGGTGGTGCACATGTGATCAGTGTGATGTGTGTTCTACATAGTGGGATCTGTATTATTAGGAAATGTAACTGTCCATTCATTGGTTGGTGGTGCACATGTGATCAGTGTGATGTGTGTTATACATAGTGGAGCTGTATTATTAGGAAATGTAACTGTCCATTCATTGGTTGGTGGTGCACATGTGATCAGTGTGATGTGAGTTCTACATAGTGGGATCTGTATTATTAGGAAATGTAACTGTCCATTCATTGGTTGGTGGTGTACATGTGATCAGTGTGACTGTGAGTTATAAATAGTGGGAGCTGTATTATTAGGAAATGTAACTGTCCATTCATTGGTTGGTGGTGTACATGTGATCAGTGTGATGTGTGTTATACATAGTGGAGCTGTATTATTAGGAAATGTAACTGTCCATTCATTGGTTGGTGGTGCACATGTGATCAGTGTGATGTGAGTTCTACATAGTGGGATCTGTATTATTAGGAAATGTAACTGTCCATTCATTGGTTGGTGGTGTACATGTGATCAGTGTGACTGTGAGTTATAAATAGTGGGATCTGTATTATTAGGAAATGTAACTGTCCATTCATTGGTTGGTGGTGTACATGTGATCAGTGTGATGTGTGTTCTACATAGTGGGATCTGTATTATTAGGAAATGTAACTGTCCATTCATTGGTTGGTGGTGTACATGTGATCAGTGTGATGTGTGTCCTACATAGTGGGAGCTGTATTATTAGGAAATGTAACTGTCCATTCATTGGTTGGTGGTGTACATGTGATCAGTGTGATGTGTGTTATACATAGTGGGATCTGTATTATTAGGAAATGTAACTGTCCATTCATTGGTTGGTGGTGCACATGTGATCAGTGTGATGTGTGTTATACATAGTGGGATCTGTATTATTAGGAAATGTAACTGTCCATTCATTGGTTGGTGGTGCACATGTGATCAGTGTGATGTGAGTTCTACATAGTGGGATCTGTATTATTAGGAAATGTAACTGTCCATTCATTGGTTGGTGGTGCACATGTGATCAGTGTGATGTGTGTTATACATAGTGGGAGCTGTATTATTAGGAAATGTAACTGTCCATTCATTGGTTGGTGATGTACATGTGATCAGTGTGACTGTGAGTTATAAATAGTGGGAGCTGTATTATTAGGAAATGTAACTGTCCACTCATTGGTTGGTGGTGCACATGTGATCAGTGTGATGTGTGTTATACATAGTGGGAGCTGTATTATTAGGAAATGTAACTGTCCATTCATTGGTTGGTGGTGCACATGTGATCAGTGTGATGTGAGTTCTACATAGTGGGATCTGTATTATTAGGAAATGTAACTGTCCACTCATTGGTTGGTGGTGCACATGTGATCAGTGTGATGTGAGTTCTACATAGTGGGATCTGTATTATTAGGAAATGTAACTGTCCATTCATTGGTTGGTGGTGTACATGTGATCAGTGTGACGTGTGTTATACATAGTGGGAGCTGTATTATTAGGAAATGTAACTGTCCACTCATTGGTTGGTGGTGCACATGTGATCAGTGTGATGTGTGTTATACATAGTGGGATCTGTATTATTAGGAAATGTAACTGTCCATTCATTGGTTGGTGGTGTACATGTGATCAGTGTGACGTGTGTTATACATAGTGGGAGCTGTATTATTAGGAAATGTAACTGTCCATTCATTGGTTGGTGGTGCACATGTGATCAGTGTGATGTGAGTTCTACATAGTGGGATCTGTATTATTAGGAAATGTAACTGTCCACTCATTGGTTGGTGGTGCACATGTGATCAGTGTGATGTGAGTTCTACATAGTGGGATCTGTATTATTAGGAAATGTAACTGTCCATTCATTGGTTGGTGGTGTACATGTGATCAGTGTGATGTGTGTTATACATAGTGGGAGCTGTATTATTAGGAAATGTAACTGTCCACTCATTGGTTGGTGGTGCACATGTGATCAGTGTGATGTGAGTTCTACATAGTGGGATCTGTATTATTAGGAAATGTAACTGTCCACTCATTGGTTGGTGGTGCACATGTGATCAGTGTGATGTGAGTTCTACATAGTGGGAGCTGTATTATTAGGAAATGTCACTGTCCATTCATTGGTTGGTGGTGCACATGTGATCAGTGTGATGTGAGTTCTACATAGTGGGATCTGTATTATTAGGAAATGTAACTGTCCACTCATTGGTTGGTGGTGCACATGTGATCAGTGTGATGTGAGTTCTACATAGTGGGATCTGTATTATTAGGAAATGTAACTGTCCATTCATTGGTTGGTGGTGCACATGTGATCAGTGTGATGTGAGTTCTACATAGTGGGATCTGTATTATTAGGAAATGTAACTGTCCACTCATTGGTTGGTGGTGCACATGTGATCAGTGTGATGTGAGTTCTACATAGTGGGAGCTGTATTATTAGGAAATGTCACTGTCCATTCATTGGTTGGTGGTGCACATGTGATCAGTGTGATGTGAGTTCTACATAGTGGGATCTGTATTATTAGGAAATGTAACTGTCCACTCATTGGTTGGTGGTGCACATGTGATCAGTGTGATGTGAGTTCTACATAGTGGGAGCTGTATTATTAGGAAATGTCACTGTCCATTCATTGGTTGGTGGTGCACATGTGATCAGTGTGACGTGTGTTATACATAGTGGGAGCTGTATTATTAGGAAATGTAACTGTCCATTCATTGGTTGGTGGTGCACATGTGATCAGTGTGATGTGTGTTATACATAGTGGGATCTGTATTATTAGGAAATGTAACTGTCCATTCATTGGTTGGTGGTGTACATGTGATCAGTGTGATGTGTGTTCTACATAGTGGGATCTGTATTATTAGGAAATGTAACTGTCCACTCATTGGTTGGTGGTGCACATGTGATCAGTGTGATGTGAGTTCTACATAGTGGGATCTGTATTATTAGGAAATGTAACTGTCCATTCATTGGTTGGTGGTGTACATGTGATCAGTGTGATGTGAGTTCTACATAGTGGGATCTGTATTATTAGGAAATGTAACTGTCCATTCATTGGTTGGTGGTGTACATGTGATCAGTGTGATGTGAGTTCTACATAATGGGATCTGTATTATTAGGAAATGTAACTGTCCATTCATTGGTTGGTGGTGCACATGTGATCAGTGTGATGTGAGTTCTACATAGTGGGATCTGTATTATTAGGAAATGTAACTGTCCATTCATTGGTTGGTGGTGTACATGTGATCAGTGTGATGTGTGTTATACATAGTGGGATCTGTATTATTAGGAAATGTAACTGTCCATTCATTGGTTGGTAGTGCACATGTGATCAGTGTGATGTGAGTTCTACATAGTGGGATCTGTATTATTAGGAAATGTAACTGTCCATTCATTGGTTGGTGGTGCACATGTGATCAGTGTGATGTGTGTTATACATAGTGGGATCTGTATTATTAGGAAATGTAACTGTCCATTCATTGGTTGGTGGTGCACATGTGATCAGTGTGATGTGTGTTATACATAGTGGGAGCTGTATTATTAGGAAATGTAACAGTCAATTCATTGGTTGGTGGTGCACATGTGATCAGTGTGATGTGTGTTATACATAGTGGGATCTGTATTATTAGGAAATGTAACAGTCAATTCATTGGTTGGTGGTGCACATGTGATCAGTGTGATGTGTGTTCTACATAGTGGGATCTGTATTATTAGGAAATGTAACTGTCCATTCATTGGTTGGTGGTGCACATGTGATCAGTGTGATGTGTGTTATACATAGTGGGATCTGTATTATTAGGAAATGTAACTGTCCATTCATTGGTTGGTGGTGCACATGTGATCAGTGTGATGTGAGTTCTACATAGTGGGAGCTGTATTATTAGGAAATGTAACTGTCCATTCATTGGTTGGTGGTGTACATGTGATCAGTGTGATGTGTGTTCTACATAGTGGGAGCTGTATTATTAGGAAATGTCACTGTCCATTCATTGGTTGGTGGTGCACATGTGATCAGTGTGATGTGTGTTCTACATAGTGGGAGCTGTATTATTAGGAAATGTAACTGTCCATTCATTGGTTGGTGGTGCACATGTGATCAGTGTGATGTGTGTCCTACATTGTGGGATCTGTATTATTAGGAAATGTAACTGTCCATTCATTGGTTGGTGGTGTACATGTGATCAGTGTGATGTGTGTTATACATAGTGGGATCTGTATTATTAGGAAATGTAACTGTCCATTCATTGGTTGGTGGTGCACATGTGATCAGTGTGATGTGTGTTCTACATAGTGGGAGCTGTATTATTAGGAAATGTAACTGTCCATTCATTGGTTGGTGGTGCACATGTGATCAGTGTGATGTGTGTCCTACATTGTGGGATCTGTATTATTAGGAAATGTAACTGTCCATTCATTGGTTGGTGGTGTACATGTGATCAGTGTGATATGTGTTATACATAGTGGGATCTGTATTATTAGGAAATGTCACTGTCCATTCATTGGTTGGTGGTGCACATGTGATCAGTGTGATGTGAGTTCTACATAGTGGGAGCTGTATTATTAGGAAATGTAACTGTCCATTCATTGGTTGGTGGTGCACATGTGATCAGTGTGATGTGAGTTCTACATAGTGGGATCTGTATTATTAGGAAATGTAACTGTCCATTCATTGGTTGGTGGTGCACAAGTGATCAGTGTGATGTGAGTTCTACATAGTGGGATCTGTATTATTAGGAAATGTAACTGTCCATTCATTGGTTGGTGGTGCACATGTGATCAGTGTGATGTGAGTTCTACATAGTGGGAGCTGTATTATTAGGAAATGTAACTGTCCATTCATTGGTTGGTGGTGTACATGTGATCAGTGTGATGTGTGTTCTACATAGTGGGAGCTGTATTATTAGGAAATGTAACTGTCCATTCATTGGTTGGTGGTGCACATGTGATCAGTGTGATGTGTGTTATGCATAGTGGGAGCTGTATTATTAGGAAATGTAACTGTCCATTCATTGGTTGGTGGTGCACATGTGATCAGTGTGATGTGAGTTCTACATAGTGGGATCTGTATTATTAGGAAATGTAACTGTCCACTCATTGGTTGGTGGTGCACATGTGATCAGTGTGACGTGTGTTATACATAGTGGGATCTGTATTATTAGGAAATGTAACTGTCCATTCATTGGTTGGTGGTGTACATGTGATCAGTGTGATGTGTGTTCTACATAGTGGGATCTGTATTATTAGGAAATGTAACTGTCCATTCATTGGTTGGTGGTGCACATGTGATCAGTGTGATGTGTGTTATACATAGTGGGGGCTGTATTATTAAGAAATGTAACTGTCCATTCATTGGTTGGTGGTGTACATGTGATCAGTGTGATGTGTGTTATACATAGTGGGAGCTGTATTATTAGGAAATGTAACTGTCCATTCATTGGTTGGTGGTGCACATGTGATCAGTGTGATGTGTGTTATACATAGTGGAGCTGTATTATTAGGAAATGTAACTGTCCATTCATTGGTTGGTGGTGCACATGTGATCAGTGTGATGTGTGTTATACATAGTGGGATCTGTATTATTAGGAAATGTAACTGTCCACTCATTGGTTGGTGGTGCACATGTGATCAGTGTGATGTGTGTTCTACATAGTGGGATCTGTATTATTAGGAAATGTAACTGTCCATTCATTGGTTGGTGGTGCACATGTGATCAGTGTGATGTGAGTTCTACATAGTGGGATCTGTATTATTAGGAAATGTTACTGTCCATTCATTGGTTGGTGGTGCACATGTGATCAGTGTGATGTGAGTTCTACATAGTGGGAGCTGTATTATTAGGAAATGTAACTGTCCATTCATTGGTTGGTGGTGCACATGTGATCAGTGTGATGTGAGTCCTACATAGTGGGATCTGTATTATTAGGAAATGTAACTGTCCATTCATTGGTTGGTGGTGCACATGTGATCAGTGTGATGTGTGTTATACATAGTGGGATCTGTATTATTAGGAAATGTAACTGTCCATTCATTGGTTGGTGGTGCACATGTGATCAGTGTGATGTGTGTTCTACATAGTGGGATCTGTATTATTAGGAAATGTAACTGTCCATTCATTGGTTGGTGGTGCACATGTGATCAGTGTGATGCGTGTTCTACATAGTGGGATCTGTATTATTAGGAAATGTAACTGTCCATTCATTGGTTGGTGGTGCACATGTGATCAGTGTGATGTGTGTTATACATAGTGGGAGCTGTATTATTAGGAAATGTAACTGTCCATTCATTGGTTGGTGGTGCACATGTGATCAGTGTGATGTGAGTTCTACATAGTGGAGCTGTATTATTAGGAAATGTAACTGTCCATTCATTGGTTGGTGGTGCACATGTGATCAGGTGTGATGTGTGTTATACATAGTGGGAGCTGTATTATTAGGAAATGTAACTGTCCATTCATTGGTTGGTGGTGCACATGTGATCAGTGTGATATGAGTTCTACATAGTGGGAGCTGTATTATTAGGAAATGTAACTGTCCATTCATTGGTTGGTGGTGCACATGTGATCAGGTGTGATGTGTGTTATACATAGTGGGAGCTGTATTATTAGGAAATGTAACTGTCCATTCATTGGTTGGTGGTGCACATGTGATCAGTGTGATATGAGTTCTACATAGTGGGAGCTGTATTATTAGGAAATGTAACTGTCCATTCATTGGTTGGTGGTGCACATGTGATCAGTGTGATGTGTGTTATACATAGTGGGATCTGTATTATTAGGAAATGTAACTGTCCATTCATTGGTTGGTGGTGCACATGTGATCAGTGTGATATGAGTTCTACATCGTGGGATCTGTATTATTAGGAAATGTAACTGTCCATTCATTGGTTGGTGGTGCACATGTGATCAGTGTGATGTGTGTTATACATAGTGGGATCTGTATTATTAGGAAATGTCACTGTCCATTCATTGGTTGGTGGTGCACATGTGATCAGTGTGATGTGAGTTCTACATAGTGGGATCTGTATTATTAGGAAATGTAACTGTCCATTCATTGGTTGGTGGTGTACATGTGATCAGTGTGATGTGTGTTCTACATAGTGGGATCTGTATTATTAGGAAATGTAACTGTCCATTCATTGGTTGGTGGTGTACATGTGATCAGTGTGATGTGTGTTATACATAGTGGGAGCTGTATTATTAGGAAATGTAACTGTCCATTCATTGGTTGGTGGTGCACATGTGATCAGTGTGATGTGTGTTCTACATAGTGGGAGCTGTATTATTAGGAAATGTAACTGTCCATTCATTGGTTGGTGGTGTACATGTGATCAGTGTGATGTGTGTTATACATAGTGGGAGCTGTATTATTAGGAAATGTAACTGTCCATTCATTGGTTGGTGGTGCACATGTGATCAGTGTGATGTGTGTTATACATAGTGGGAGCTGTATTATTAGGAAATGTAACTGTCCATTCATTGGTTGGTGGTGCACATGTGATCAGTGTGATGTGAGTTCTACATAGTGGGATCTGTATTATTAGGAAATGTAACTGTCCATTCATTGGTTGGTGGTGCACATGTGATCAGGTGTGATGTGTGTTATACATAGTGGGAGCTGTATTATTAGGAAATGTAACTGTCCATTCATTGGTTGGTGGTGCACATGTGATCAGTGTGATGTGTGTTATACATAGTGGGATCTGTATTATTAGGAAATGTCACTGTCCATTCATTGGTTGGTGGTGCACATGTGATCAGTGTGATGTGAGTTCTACATAGTGGGAGCTGTATTATTAGGAAATGTAACTGTCCATTCATTGGTTGGTGGTGTACATGTGATCAGTGTGATGTGTGTTATACATAGTGGGATCTGTATTATTAGGAAATGTAACTGTCCATTCATTGGTTGGTGGTGTACATGTGATCAGTGTGATATGTGTTATACATAGTGGGATCTGTATTATTAGGAAATGTAACTGTCCATTCATTGGTTGGTGGTGTACATGTGATCAGTGTGATATGTGTTATACATAGTGGGATCTGTATTATTAGGAAATGTAACTGTCCATTCATTGGTTGGTGGTGCACATGTGATCAGTGTGATGTGTGTTCTACATAGTGGGAGCTGTATTATTAGGAAATGTAACTGTCCATTCATTGGTTGGTGGTGTACATGTGATCAGTGTGATGTGTGTTATACATAGTGGGATCTGTATTATTAGGAAATGTAACTGTCCATTCATTGGTTGGTGGTGCACATGTGATCAGTGTGATGTGTGTTCTACATAGTGGGATCTGTATTATTAGGAAATGTAACTGTCCATTCATTGGTTGGTGGTGCACATGTGATCAGTGTGATGTGAGTTCTACATAGTGGGATCTGTATTATTAGGAAATGTAACTGTCCATTCATTGGTTGGTGGTGTACATGTGATCAGTGTGATGTGTGTTATACATAGTGGGATCTGTATTATTAGGAAATGTAACTGTCCATTCATTGGTTGGTGGTGTACATGTGATCAGTGTGATGTGTGTTCTACATAGTGGGGATCTGTATTATTAGGAAATGTAACTGTCCATTCATTGGTTGGTGGTGCACATGTGATCAGTGTGATGTGTGTTATACATAGTGGGATCTGTATTATTAGGAAATGTAACTGTCCATTCATTGGTTGGTGGTGCACATGTGATCAGTGTGATGTGAGTTCTACATAGTGGGAGCTGTATTATTAGGAAATGTAACTGTCCATTCATTGGTTGGTGGTGTACATGTGATCAGTGTGATGTGTGTTATACATAGTGGGGATCTGTATTATTAGGAAATGTAACTGTCCATTCATTGGTTGGTGGTGCACATGTGATCAGTGTGATGTGAGTTCTACATAGTGGGATCTGTATTATTAGGAAATGTAACTGTCCATTCATTGGTTGGTGGTGTACATGTGATCAGTGTGATGTGTGTTATACATAGTGGGGATCTGTATTATTAGGAAATGTAACTGTCCATTCATTGGTTGGTGGTGCACATGTGATCAGTGTGATGTGAGTTCTACATAGTGGGATCTGTATTATTAGGAAATGTAACTGTCCATTCATTGGTTGGTGGTGCACATGTGATCAGTGTGATGTGTGTTATACATAGTGGGAGCTGTATTATTAGGAAATGTAACTGTCCATTCATTGGTTGGTGGTGCACATGTGATCAGTGTGATGTGTGTTATACATAGTGGGAGCTGTATTATTAGGAAATGTAACTGTCCATTCATTGGTTGGTGGTGCACATGTGATCAGTGTGATGTGTGTTATACATAGCGGGATCTGTATTATTAGGAAATGTAACTGTCCATTCATTGGTTGGTGGTGCACATGTGATCAGTGTGATGTGTGTTATACATAGTGGGATCTGTATTATTAGGAAATGTAACTGTCCATTCATTGGTTGGTGGTGCACATGTGATCAGTGTGATGTGAGTTCTACATAGCGGGAGCTGTATTATTAGGAAATGTAACTGTCCATTCATTGGTTGGCGGTGTACATGTGATCAGTGTGATGTGTGTTATACATAGTGGGATCTGTATTATTAGGAAATGTAACTGTCCAGTCATTGGTTGGTGGTGTACATGTGATCAGTGTGATGTGTGTTCTACATAGTGGGATCTGTATTATTAGGAAATGTAACTGTCCATTCATTGGTTGGTGGTGCACATGTGATCAGTGTGATGTGTGTTATACATAGTGGGAGCTGTATTATTAGGAAATGTAACTGTCCATTCATTGGTTGGTGGTGTACATGTGATCAGTGTGATGTGTGTTCTACATAGTGGGAGCTGTATTATTAGGAAATGTAACTGTCCATTCATTGGTTGGTGGTGTACATGTGATCAGTGTGATGTGAGTTCTACATAGTGGGAGCTGTATTATTAGGAAATGTAACTGTCCACTCATTGGTTGGTGGTGCACATGTGATCAGTGTGATGTGAGTTCTACATAGTGGGATCTGTATTATTAGGAAATGTAACTGTCCACTCATTGGTTGGTGGTGTACATGTGATCAGTGTGATGTGAGTTCTACATAGTGGGAGCTGTATTATTAGGAAATGTAACTGTCCATTCATTGGTTGGTGGTGCACATGTGATCAGTGTGATGTGAGTTCTACATAGTGGGATCTGTATTATTAGGAAATGTAACAGTCAATTCATTGGTTGGTGGTGTACATGTGATCAGTGTGATGTGTGTTATACATAGTGGGAGCTGTATTATTAGGAAATGTAACTGTCCATTCATTGGTTGGTGGTGCACATGTGATCAGTGTGACGTGTGTTCTACATAGTGGGATCTGTATTATTAGGAAATGTAACTGTCCATTCATTGGTTGGTGGTGCACATGTGATCAGTGTGATGTGAGTTCTACATAGTGGGATCTGTATTATTAGGAAATGTAACTGTCAATTCATTGGTTGGTGGTGCACATGTGATCAGTGTGATGTGTGTTATACATAGTGGGATCTGTATTATTAGGAAATGTAACTGTCCATTCATTGGTTGGTGGTGCACATGTGATCAGTGTGATGTGAGTTCTACATAGTGGGATCTGTATTATTAGGAAATGTAACTGTCCATTCATTGGTTGGTGGTGCACATGTGATCAGTGTGATGTGTGTTCTACATAGTGGGAGCTGTATTATTAGGAAATGTAACTGTCCATTCATTGGTTGGTGGTGCACATGTGATCAGTGTGATGTGTGTTATACATAGTGGGAGCTGTATTATTAGGAAATGTTACTGTCCATTCATTGGTTGGTGGTGCACATGTGATCAGTGTGATGTGTGTTCTACATAGTGGGAGCTGTATTATTAGGAAATGTAACTGTCCATTCATTGGTTGGTGGTGCACATGTGATCAGTGTGATGTGTGTTCTACATAGTGGGAGCTGTATTATTAGGAAATGTAACTGTCCATTCATTGGTTGGTGGTGTACATGTGATCAGTGTGATGTGTGTTCTACATAGTGGGAGCTGTATTATTAGGAAATGTAACTGTCCATTCATTGGTTGGTGGTGCACATGTGATCAGTGTGATGTGTGTTCTACATAGTGGGAGCTGTATTATTAGGAAATGTAACTGTCCATTCATTGGTTGGTGGTGCACATGTGATCAGTGTGACGTGTGTTATACATAGTGGGATCTGTATTATTAGGAAATGTAACAGTCAATTCATTGGTTGGTGGTGCACATGTGATCAGTGTGATGTGTGTTATACATAGTGGGATCTGTATTATTAGGAAATGTAACTGTCCATTCATTGGTTGGTGGTGTACATGTGATCAGTGTGATGTGTGTTCTACATAGTGGGAGCTGTATTATTAGGAAATGTATCTGTCCATTCATTGGTTGGTGGTGCACATGTGATCAGTGTGATGTGTGTTCTACATAGTGGGATCTGTATTATTAGGAAATGTAACTGTCCATTCATTGGTTGGTGGTGCACATGTGATCAGTGTGATGTGAGTTATACATAGTGGGATCTGTATTATTAGGAAATGTAACTGTCCATTCATTGGTTGGTGGTGTACATGTGATCAGTGTGATGTGTGTTCTACATAGTGGGAGCTGTATTATTAGGAAATGTAACTGTCCATTCATTGGTTGGTGGTGCACATGTGATCAGTGTGATGTGTGTTATACATAGTGGGATCTGTATTATTAGGAAATGTAACTGTCCATTCATTGGTTGGTGGTGCACATGTGATCAGTGTGATGTGTATTCTACATAGTGGGATCTGTATTATTAGGAAATGTAACTGTCCATTCATTGGTTGGTGATGTACATGTGATCAGTGTGATATGTGTTCTACATAGTGGAGCTGTATTATTAGGAAATGTAACTGTCCACTCATTGGTTGGTGGTGCACATGTGATCAGTGTGACTGTGAGTTATAAATAGTGGGAGCTGTATTATTAGGAAATGTAACTGTCCATTCATTGGTTGGTGGTGCACATGTGATCAGTGTGATGTGTGTTCTACATAGTGGGATCTGTATTATTAGGAAATGTAACTGTCCATTCATTGGTTGGTGGTGCACATGTGATCAGTGTGATGTGTGTTCTACATAGTGGGATCTGTATTATTAGGAAATGTCACTGTCCATTCATTGGTTGGTGGTGCACATGTGATCAGTGTGATGTGAGTTATACATAGTGGGAGCTGTATTATTAGGAAATGTAACTGTCCATTCATTGGTTGGTGGTGCACATGTGATCAGTGTGATGTGTGTTATACATAGTGGGATCTGTATTATTAGGAAATGTTACTGTCCATTCATTGGTTGGTGGTGTACATGTGATCAGTGTTATGTGTGTTATACATAGTGGGATCTGTATTATTAGGAAATGTAACTGTCCAGTCATTGGTTGGTGGTGCACATGTGATCAGTGTGATGTGAGTTCTACATAGTGGGAGCTGTATTATTAGGAAATGTAACTGTCCATTCATTGGTTGGTGGTGCACATGTGATCAGTGTGATGTGTGTTATACATAGTGGGAGCTGTATTATTAGGAAATGTAACTGTCCACTCATTGGTTGGTGGTGCACATGTGATCAGTGTGATGTGTGTTCTACATAGTGGGAGCTGTATTATTAGGAAATGTAACTGTCCATTCATTGGTTGGTGGTGCACATGTGATCAGTGTGACTGTGAGTTATAAATAGTGGGAGCTGTATTATTAGGAAATGTAACTGTCCATTCATTGGTTGGTGGTGCACATGTGATCAGTGTGATGTGTGTTCTACATAGTGGGATCTGTATTATTAGGAAATGTAACTGTCCATTCATTGGTTGGTGGTGCACATGTGATCAGTGTGATGTGTGTTCTACATAGTGGGATCTGTATTATTAGGAAATGTAACTGTCCATTCATTGGTTGGTGGTGCACATGTGATCAGTGTGATGTGTGTTCTACATAGTGGGAGCTGTATTATTAGGAAATGTAACTGTCCATTCATTGGTTGGTGGTGCACATGTGATCAGTGTGACTGTGAGTTATAAATAGTGGGAGCTGTATTATTAGGAAATGTAACTGTCCATTCATTGGTTGGTGGTGCACATGTGATCAGTGTGATGTGTGTTATACATAGTGGGAGCTGTATTATTAGGAAATGTAACTGTCCATTCATTGGTTGGTGGTGCACATGTGATCAGTGTGATGTGTGTTATACATAGTGGGATCTGTATTATTAGGAAATGTTACTGTCCATTCATTGGTTGGTGGTGCACATGTGATCAGTGTGATGTGTGTTCTACATAGTGGGATCTGTATTATTAGGAAATGTAACTGTCCATTCATTGGTTGGTGGTGCACATGTGATCAGTGTGATGTGTGTTATACATAGTGGAGCTGTATTATTAGGAAATGTAACTGTCCATTCATTGGTTGGTGGTGCACATGTGATCAGTGTGATGTGAGTTCTACATAGTGGGATCTGTATTATTAGGAAATGTAACTGTCCATTCATTGGTTGGTGGTGCACATGTGATCAGTGTGATGTGTGTTATACATAGTGGGATCTGTATTATTAGGAAATGTAACTGTCCATTCATTGGTTGGTGGTGCACATGTGATCAGTGTGACTGTGAGTTATAAATAGTGGGAGCTGTATTATTAGGAAATGTAACTGTCCATTCATTGGTTGGTGGTGTACATGTGATCAGTGTGATGTGTGTTATACATAGTGGAGCTGTATTATTAGGAAATGTAACTGTCCATTCATTGGTTGGTGGTGCACATGTGATCAGTGTGATGTGAGTTCTACATAGTGGGATCTGTATTATTAGGAAATGTAACTGTCCATTCATTGGTTGGTGGTGTACATGTGATCAGTGTGACTGTGAGTTATAAATAGTGGGATCTGTATTATTAGGAAATGTAACTGTCCATTCATTGGTTGGTGGTGTACATGTGATCAGTGTGATGTGTGTTCTACATAGTGGGATCTGTATTATTAGGAAATGTAACTGTCCATTCATTGGTTGGTGGTGTACATGTGATCAGTGTGATGTGTGTCCTACATAGTGGGAGCTGTATTATTAGGAAATGTAACTGTCCATTCATTGGTTGGTGGTGTACATGTGATCAGTGTGATGTGTGTTATACATAGTGGGATCTGTATTATTAGGAAATGTAACTGTCCATTCATTGGTTGGTGGTGCACATGTGATCAGTGTGATGTGTGTTATACATAGTGGGATCTGTATTATTAGGAAATGTAACTGTCCATTCATTGGTTGGTGGTGCACATGTGATCAGTGTGATGTGAGTTCTACATAGTGGGATCTGTATTATTAGGAAATGTAACTGTCCATTCATTGGTTGGTGGTGCACATGTGATCAGTGTGATGTGTGTTATACATAGTGGGAGCTGTATTATTAGGAAATGTAACTGTCCATTCATTGGTTGGTGATGTACATGTGATCAGTGTGACTGTGAGTTATAAATAGTGGGAGCTGTATTATTAGGAAATGTAACTGTCCACTCATTGGTTGGTGGTGCACATGTGATCAGTGTGATGTGTGTTATACATAGTGGGAGCTGTATTATTAGGAAATGTAACTGTCCATTCATTGGTTGGTGGTGCACATGTGATCAGTGTGATGTGAGTTCTACATAGTGGGATCTGTATTATTAGGAAATGTAACTGTCCACTCATTGGTTGGTGGTGCACATGTGATCAGTGTGATGTGAGTTCTACATAGTGGGATCTGTATTATTAGGAAATGTAACTGTCCATTCATTGGTTGGTGGTGTACATGTGATCAGTGTGACGTGTGTTATACATAGTGGGAGCTGTATTATTAGGAAATGTAACTGTCCACTCATTGGTTGGTGGTGCACATGTGATCAGTGTGATGTGTGTTATACATAGTGGGATCTGTATTATTAGGAAATGTAACTGTCCATTCATTGGTTGGTGGTGTACATGTGATCAGTGTGACGTGTGTTATACATAGTGGGAGCTGTATTATTAGGAAATGTAACTGTCCATTCATTGGTTGGTGGTGCACATGTGATCAGTGTGATGTGAGTTCTACATAGTGGGATCTGTATTATTAGGAAATGTAACTGTCCACTCATTGGTTGGTGGTGCACATGTGATCAGTGTGATGTGAGTTCTACATAGTGGGATCTGTATTATTAGGAAATGTAACTGTCCATTCATTGGTTGGTGGTGTACATGTGATCAGTGTGATGTGTGTTATACATAGTGGGAGCTGTATTATTAGGAAATGTAACTGTCCACTCATTGGTTGGTGGTGCACATGTGATCAGTGTGATGTGAGTTCTACATAGTGGGATCTGTATTATTAGGAAATGTAACTGTCCACTCATTGGTTGGTGGTGCACATGTGATCAGTGTGATGTGAGTTCTACATAGTGGGAGCTGTATTATTAGGAAATGTCACTGTCCATTCATTGGTTGGTGGTGCACATGTGATCAGTGTGATGTGAGTTCTACATAGTGGGATCTGTATTATTAGGAAATGTAACTGTCCACTCATTGGTTGGTGGTGCACATGTGATCAGTGTGATGTGAGTTCTACATAGTGGGATCTGTATTATTAGGAAATGTAACTGTCCATTCATTGGTTGGTGGTGCACATGTGATCAGTGTGATGTGAGTTCTACATAGTGGGATCTGTATTATTAGGAAATGTAACTGTCCACTCATTGGTTGGTGGTGCACATGTGATCAGTGTGATGTGAGTTCTACATAGTGGGAGCTGTATTATTAGGAAATGTCACTGTCCATTCATTGGTTGGTGGTGCACATGTGATCAGTGTGATGTGAGTTCTACATAGTGGGATCTGTATTATTAGGAAATGTAACTGTCCACTCATTGGTTGGTGGTGCACATGTGATCAGTGTGATGTGAGTTCTACATAGTGGGAGCTGTATTATTAGGAAATGTCACTGTCCATTCATTGGTTGGTGGTGCACATGTGATCAGTGTGACGTGTGTTATACATAGTGGGAGCTGTATTATTAGGAAATGTAACTGTCCATTCATTGGTTGGTGGTGCACATGTGATCAGTGTGATGTGTGTTATACATAGTGGGATCTGTATTATTAGGAAATGTAACTGTCCATTCATTGGTTGGTGGTGTACATGTGATCAGTGTGATGTGTGTTCTACATAGTGGGATCTGTATTATTAGGAAATGTAACTGTCCACTCATTGGTTGGTGGTGCACATGTGATCAGTGTGATGTGAGTTCTACATAGTGGGATCTGTATTATTAGGAAATGTAACTGTCCATTCATTGGTTGGTGGTGTACATGTGATCAGTGTGATGTGAGTTCTACATAGTGGGATCTGTATTATTAGGAAATGTAACTGTCCATTCATTGGTTGGTGGTGTACATGTGATCAGTGTGATGTGAGTTCTACATAATGGGATCTGTATTATTAGGAAATGTAACTGTCCATTCATTGGTTGGTGGTGCACATGTGATCAGTGTGATGTGAGTTCTACATAGTGGGATCTGTATTATTAGGAAATGTAACTGTCCATTCATTGGTTGGTGGTGTACATGTGATCAGTGTGATGTGTGTTATACATAGTGGGATCTGTATTATTAGGAAATGTAACTGTCCATTCATTGGTTGGTAGTGCACATGTGATCAGTGTGATGTGAGTTCTACATAGTGGGATCTGTATTATTAGGAAATGTAACTGTCCATTCATTGGTTGGTGGTGCACATGTGATCAGTGTGATGTGTGTTATACATAGTGGGATCTGTATTATTAGGAAATGTAACTGTCCATTCATTGGTTGGTGGTGCACATGTGATCAGTGTGATGTGTGTTATACATAGTGGGAGCTGTATTATTAGGAAATGTAACAGTCAATTCATTGGTTGGTGGTGTACATGTGATCAGTGTGATGTGTGTTATACATAGTGGGATCTGTATTATTAGGAAATGTAACTGTCCATTCATTGGTTGGTGGTGCACATGTGATCAGTGTGATGTGTGTTATACATAGTGGGATCTGTATTATTAGGAAATGTAACAGTCAATTCATTGGTTGGTGGTGCACATGTGATCAGTGTGATGTGTGTTCTACATAGTGGGATCTGTATTATTAGGAAATGTAACTGTCCATTCATTGGTTGGTGGTGCACATGTGATCAGTGTGATGTGTGTTATACATAGTGGGATCTGTATTATTAGGAAATGTAACTGTCCATTCATTGGTTGGTGGTGCACATGTGATCAGTGTGATGTGTGTTATACATAGTGGGATCTGTATTATTAGGAAATGTAACTGTCCATTCATTGGTTGGTGGTGCACATGTGATCAGTGTGATGTGTGTTATACATAGTGGGATCTGTATTATTAGGAAATGTAACTGTCCATTCATTGGTTGGTGGTGCACATGTGATCAGTGTGATGTGTGTTATACATAGTGGGGGCTGTATTATTAGGAAATGTAACTGTCCATTCATTGGTTGGTGGTGCACATGTGATCAGTGTGATGTGTGTTATACATAGTGGGGGCTGTATTATTAGGAAATGTAACTGTCCATTCATTGGTTGGTGGTGTACATGTGATCAGTGTGATGTGTGTTATACATAGTGGGATCTGTATTATTAGGAAATGTAACTGTCCATTCATTGGTTGGTGGTGCACATGTGATCAGTGTGATGTGAGTTCTACATAGTGGGATCTGTATTATTAGGAAATGTAACTGTCCATTCATTGGTTGGTGGTGCACATGTGATCAGTGTGATGTGTGTTATACATAGTGGGAGCTGTATTATTAGGAAATGTAACTGTCCATTCATTGGTTGGTGGTGTACATGTGATCAGTGTGATATGTGTTATACATAGTGGGATCTGTATTATTAGGAAATGTAACTGTTCATTCATTGGTTGGTGGTGTACATGTGATCAGTGTGATATGTGTTATACATAGTGGGATCTGTATTATTAGGAAATGTAACTGTCCATTCATTGGTTGGTGGTGTACATGTGATCAGTGTGATGTGTGTTATACATAGTGGGATCTGTATTATTAGGAAATGTAACTGTCCATTCATTGGTTGGTGGTGCACATGTGATCAGTGTGATGTCTGTTCTACATAGTGGGATCTGTATTATTAGGAAATGTAACTGTCCATTCATTGGTTGGTGGTGCACATGTGATCAGTGTGATGTGAGTTCTACATAGTGGGATCTGTATTATTAGGAAATGTAACTGTCCATTCATTGGTTGGTGGTGTACATGTGATCAGTGTGATGTGTGTTATACATAGTGGGATCTGTATTATTAGGAAATGTAACTGTCCATTCATTGGTTGGTGGTGTACATGTGATCAGTGTGATGTGTGTTCTACATAGTGGGGATCTGTATTATTAGGAAATGTAACTGTCCATTCATTGGTTGGTGGTGCACATGTGATCAGTGTGATGTGTGTTATACATAGTGGGAGCTGTATTATTAGGAAATGTAACTGTCCATTCATTGGTTGGTGGTGTACATGTGATCAGTGTGATGTGTGTTATACATAGTGGGGATCTGTATTATTAGGAAATGTAACTGTCCATTCATTGGTTGGTGGTGCACATGTGATCAGTGTGATGTGAGTTCTACATAGTGGGATCTGTATTATTAGGAAATGTAACTGTCCATTCATTGGTTGGTGGTGCACATGTGATCAGTGTGATGTGTGTTATACATAGTGGGATCTGTATTATTAGGAAATGTAACTGTCCATTCATTGGTTGGTGGTGTACATGTGATCAGTGTGATGTGAGTTCTACATAGTGGGAGCTGTATTATTAGGAAATGTAACTGTCCATTCATTGGTTGGTGGTGCACATGTGATCAGTGTGATGTGAGTTCTACATAGCGGGAGCTGTATTATTAGGAAATGTAACTGTCCATTCATTGGTTGGCGGTGTACATGTGATCAGTGTGATGTGTGTTATACATAGTGGGATCTGTATTATTAGGAAATGTAACTGTCCAGTCATTGGTTGGTGGTGTACATGTGATCAGTGTGATGTGTGTTCTACATAGTGGGATCTGTATTATTAGGAAATGTAACTGTCCATTCATTGGTTGGTGGTGCACATGTGATCAGTGTGATGTGTGTTCTACATAGTGGGATCTGTATTATTAGGAAATGTAACTGTCCATTCATTGGTTGGTGGTGCACATGTGATCAGTGTGATGTGTGTTCTACATAGTGGGATCTGTATTATTAGGAAATGTAACTGTCCATTCATTGGTTGGTGGTGCACATGTGATCAGTGTGATGTGTGTTCTACATAGTGGGATCTGTATTATTAGGAAATGTAACTGTCCATTCATTGGTTGGTGGTGTACATGTGATCAGTGTGATGTGTGTTCTACATAGTGGGAGCTGTATTATTAGGAAATGTAACTGTCCATTCATTGGTTGGTGGTGCACATGTGATCAGTGTGATGTGTGTTCTACATAGTGGGATCTGTATTATTAGGAAATGTAACTGTCCATTCATTGGTTGGTGGTGCACATGTGATCAGTGTGATGTGTGTTCTACATAGTGGGAGCTGTATTATTAGGAAATGTAACTGTCCATTCATTGGTTGGTGGTGTACATGTGATTAGTGTGATGTGAGTTCTACATAGTGGGATCTGTATTATTAGGAAATGTAACTGTCCATTCATTGGTTGGTGGTGCACATGTGATCAGTGTGATGTCTGTTCTACATAGTGGGATCTGTATTATTAGGAAATGTAACTGTCCATTCATTGGTTGGTGGTGCACATGTGATCAGTGTGATGTCTGTTCTACATAGTGGGATCTGTATTATTAGGAAATGTAACTGTCCATTCATTGGTTGGTGGTGCACATGTGATCAGTGTGATGTCTGTTCTACATAGTGGGATCTGTATTATTAGGAAATGTAACTGTCCATTCATTGGTTGGTGGTGCACATGTGATCAGTGTGATGTCTGTTCTACATAGTGGGATCTGTATTATTAGGAAATGTAACTGTCCATTCATTGGTTGGTGGTGCACATGTGATCAGTGTGATGTGTGTTCTACATAGTGGGGGCTGTATTATTAGGAAATGTAACTGTCCATTCATTGGTTGGTGGTGCACATGTGATCAGTGTGATGTGAGTTCTACATAGTGGGATCTGTATTATTAGGAAATGTAACTGTCCATTCATTGGTTGGTGGTGCACATGTGATCAGTGTGATGTGTGTTCTACATAGTGGGATCTGTATTATTAGGAAATGTAACTGTCCATTCATTGGTTGGTGGTGTACATGTGATCAGTGTGATGTGTGTTCTACATAGTGGGATCTGTATTATTAGGAAATGTAACTGTCCATTCATTGGTTGGTGGTGCACATGTGATCAGTGTGATGTGTGTTATACATAGTTGGATCTGTATTATTAGGAAATGTAACTGTCCATTCATTGGTTGGTGGTGCACATGTGATCAGTGTGATGTGAGTTCTACATAATGGGATCTGTATTATTAGGAAATGTAACTGTCCATTCATTGGTTGGTGGTGCACATGTGATCAGTGTGATGTGTTCTACATAGTGGGATCTGTATTATTAGGAAATGTAACTGTCCATTCATTGGTTGGTGGTGCACATGTGATCAGTGTGATGTGAGTTCTACATAGTGGGAGCTGTATTATTAGGAAATGTAACTGTCCATTCATTGGTTGGTGGTGCACATGTGATCAGTGTGATGTGTGTTATACATAGTGGGATCTGTATTATTAGGAAATGTAACTGTCCATTCATTGGTTGGTGGTGTACATGTGATCAGTGTGATGTGTGTTCTACATAGTGGGGGCTGTATTATTAGGAAATGTAACTGTCCATTCATTGGTTGGTGGTGCACATGTGATCAGTGTGATGTGTGTTCTACATAGTGGGATCTGTATTATTAGGAAATGTAACTGTCCAGTCATTGGTTGGTGGTGCACATGTGATCAGTGTGATGTGTGTTCTACATAGTGGGAGCTGTATTATTAGGAAATGTAACTGTCCATTCATTGGTTGGTGGTGCACATGTGATCAGTGTGATGTGTGTTATACATAGTGGGAGCTGTATTATTAGGAAATGTAACTGTCCAGTCATTGGTTGGTGGTGCACATGTGATCAGTGTGATGTGTGTTCTACATAGTGGGAGCTGTATTATTAGGAAATGTAACTGTCCAGTCATTGGTTGGTGGTGCACATGTGATCAGTGTGATGTGTGTTATACATAGTGGGAGCTGTATTATTAGGAAATGTAACTGTCCAGTCATTGGTTGGTGGTGCACATGTGATCAGTGTGATGTGAGTTCTACATAGTGGGAGCTGTATTATTAGGAAATGTAACTGTCCAGTCATTGGTTGGTGGTGCACATGTGATCAGTGTGACGTGTGTTATACATAGTGGGAGCTGTATTATTAGGAAATGTAACTGTCCATTCATTGGTTGGTGGTGTACATGTGATCAGTGTGATGTGTGTTATACATAGCGGGATCTGTATTATTAGGAAATGTAACTGTCCATTCATTGGTTGGTGGTGCACATGTGATCAGTGTGATGTGTGTTCTACATAGTGGGAGCTGTATTATTAGGAAATGTAACTGTCCATTCATTGGTTGGTGGTGCACATGTGATCAGTGTGATGTGTGTTCTACGTAGTGGGAGCTGTATTATTAGGAAATGTAACTGTCCAGTCATTGGCTGGTGGTGCACATGTGATCAGTGTGATGTGAGTTCTACATAGTGGGAGCTGTATTATTAGGAAATGTAACTGTCCATTCATTGGTTGGTGATGTACATGTGATCAGTGTGATGTGTGTTCTACATAGTGGGATCTGTATTATTAGGAAATGTAACTGTCCATTCATTGGTTGGTGGTGCACATGTGATCAGTGTGATGTGTGTTCTACATAGTGGGGGCTGTATTATTAGGAAATGTAACTGTCCATTCATTGGTTGGTGGTGCACATGTGATCAGTGTGATGTGTGTTCTACATAGTGGGAGCTGTATTATTAGGAAATGTAACTGTCCAGTCATTGGTTGGTGGTGCACATGTGATCAGTGTGATGTGTGTTCTACGTAGTGGGAGCTGTATTATTAGGAAATGTAACTGTCCAGTCATTGGTTGGTGGTGCACATGTGATCAGTGTGATGTGAGTTCTACATAGTGGGAGCTGTATTATTAGGAAATGTAACTGTCCATTCATTGGTTGGTGGTGCACATGTGATCAGTGTGATGTGTGTTCTACATAGTGGGATCTGTATTATTAGGAAATGTAACTGTCCATTCATTGGTTGGTGGTGCACATGTGATCAGTGTGATGTGTGTTATACATAGTGGGATCTGTATTATTAGGAAATGTAACTGTCCATTCATTGGTTGGTGGTGCACATGTGATCAGTGTGATGTGTGTTATACATAGTGGGAGCTGTATTATTAGGAAATGTAACTGTCCATTCATTGGTTGGTGGTGCACATGTGATCAGTGTGATGTGTGTTATACATAGTGGGATCTGTATTATTAGGAAATGTAACTGTCCATTCATTGGTTGGTGGTGTACATGTGATCAGTGTGATGTGTGTTATACATAGTGGGATCTGTATTATTAGGAAATATAACTGTCCACTCATTGGTTGGTGGTGTACATGTGATCAGTGTGATGTGTGTTCTACATAGTGGGAGCTGTATTATTAGGAAATGTAACTGTCCATTCATTGGTTGGTGGTGCACATGTGATCAGTGTGACGTGTGTTATACATAGTGGGAGCTGTATTATTAGGAAATGTAACTGTCCATTCATTGGTTGGTGGTGCACATGTGATCAGTGTGATGTGAGTTCTACATAGTGGGATCTGTATTATTAGGAAATGTAACTGTCCATTCATTGGTTGGTGGTGCACATGTGATCAGTGTGATGTGTGTTCTACATAGTGGGAGCTGTATTATTAGGAAATGTAACTGTCCATTCATTGGTTGGTGGTGCACATGTGATCAGTGTGACGTGTGTTATACATAGTGGGAGCTGTATTATTAGGAAATGTAACTGTCCATTCATTGGTTGGTGGTGTACATGTGATCAGTGTGATGTGTGTTCTACATAGTGGGAGCTGTATTATTAGGAAATGTAACTGTCCATTCATTGGTTGGTGGTGCACATGTGATCAGTGTGATGTGAGTTCTACATAGTGGGATCTGTATTATTAGGAAATGTAACTGTCCATTCATTGGTTGGTGGTGCACATGTGATCAGTGTGATGTGTGTTATACATAGTGGGAGCTGTATTATTAGGAAATGTAACCGTCAGAGTGAGAGAGGGATCCAGTGCATTGCAGTGCAATAAGTCTGATAGGGGAGGTGAGGAGGCACAGTGTAGGGTTAGGAGATTAGAAGGGGAGTCACAGTCAATCATTCAGGCACAGAGGTATATAATGCATTGCAGTGCAATAAGTCTGATAGGAGGGGGTGAGGAGGCACAGTGCAGGGTTAGGAGATTAGGAGAAGGGGAGTCACAGGTATATATAATGCATTGCAGTGCTTTTGATACATCTCTACCACTGGAAGGGTTAAACTATGGGTTGCGGGGCCCTCTGCCAATGAAAGGGTTAAGCCTTTCAGTGGCACAGAATGTAATGCATTTGATACGTCTGTGTCTCTGAAGTGGTTAACCCTTTGACTGGCCTTCAAAAGCTTAAGTAGTATCCAATGTATTGGATAGATGTGGAATAGTGAAGGGTTAACCTTCTGACTGTCCTTTCAGTGGCAGAGATATCCAATGCATTGGTCTGTGGCAATGAAATGGTTAACCCTTCCAGTGCAATGAGCTATACAATGTATTGGATATCTGTTTGCCACTGAAATGATTAACCCTTTCACCAAAGAGGTAATAGGTCTGTGACAGCAAAATTGTGAATAATATAAGAGACAGACAGACACATAAAGGGAGAACTGCTCAGTTCTTAACCCTCCGAATGCCCTGTCAGTGTCAAAGAGGTGTGGATTGGATAGGTCTGTGAGGGTTAACCCTAGCAGTGGCACCGAGATATCCAATGCATTCAATACCTCTTTGGCACTGAAAGGGTTAACAGTGGAGAAGAGGTATCCAATGCATTGGATAGGTCAGTGGCAGTGAAATGGTAACCCTTTCAGTGCCAAAGAGGTATCCAATACACTGGATAGCTGTCTGGCACTGAAATGTATGAAAACACAGAGAAGACCCCCCCATAAGAGTAGTGGATAGGGAGGTGCAGGGGATCATTCGTGTGGTTGGTGAGAAGGGAGAAGCTGTAGCTGGACTACATTTCCCATCATCCTCATCAGTCATGATTATGGTGAAAATGTGGTAGGAGCGATCAGTTCCAAAAGGAATGAAGCAGAGAAGGGGGACACGATAGGGGGGACAATAGTGTAGAAGGAGGAGATGGGGAGAGAGGATGAATGTGAGAACAGAGAACAGGTTTACATCTGCGTTATTATAAGACAATGTGTGACTGCTGGAGCCACGGGAGATGGCAATGGTGTTTTCTTTGTAGGGGGGATGATGTGACATAGTAAGGGCAGCCGTGAGATGAAGAGGGAGGCACACAGCACTAAGGGTTAACTGTGTAGAAGGTGAGACTACCTTCAGACACTGGAAGGGAGGAATAGGAGGGTGTATGGTGAGGAGGAGTGTACTATGGTAGGTGTATGGTGAGGAGGAGTGTACTATGGTAGGTGTATAGTGAGGAGGTGTGTACTATGGTAGGTGTATAGTGAGGAGGAGTGTACTATGGTGGGTGTATAGTGAGGAGGAGTGTACTATGGTGGGTGTATAGTGAGGAGGAGTGTACTATGGTGGGTGTATGGTGAGGAGGAGTGTACTATGGTGGGTGTATGGTGAGGAGGAGTGTACTATGGTGGGTGTATGGTGAGGAGGAGTGTACTATGGTAGGTGTATGGTGAGGAGGAGTGTACTATGGTAGGTGTATGGTGAGGAGGAGTGTACTATGGTAGGTGTATGGTGAGGAGGAGTGTACTATGGTGGGTGTATAGTGAGGAGGAGTGTACTATGGTGGGTGTATAGTGAGGAGGAGTGTACTATGGTAGGTGTATGGTGAGGAGGAGTGTACTACGGTAGGTGTATAGTGAGGAGGAGTGTACTATGGTAGGTGTATGGTGAGGAGGAGTGTACTATGGTGGGTGTATGGTGAGGAGGAGTGTACTATGGTAGGTGTATGGTGAGGAGGAGTGTACTATGGTAGGTGTATGGTGAGGAGGAGTGTACTATGGTGGGTGTATAGTGAGGAGGAGTGTACTATGGTGGGTGTATAGTGAGGAGGAGTGTACTATGGTGGGTGTATGGTGAGGAGGAGTGTACTATGGTGGGTGTATGGTGAGGAGGAGTGTACTATGGTGGGTGTATGGTGAGGAGGAGTGTACTATGGTGGGTGTATGGTGAGGAGGAGTGTACTATGGTAGGTGTATAGTGAGGAGGAGTGTACTATGGTGGGTGTATGGTGAGGAGGAGTGTACTATGGTGGGTGTATGATGAGGAATGTACTATGGTGGGTGTATGGTGAGGAGGAGTGTACTATGGTGGGTGTATGATGAGGAATGTACTATGGTAGGTGTATGATGAGGAGGAGTGTACTATGGAGGGTGTATGGTGAGGAGGAGTGTACTATGGTAGGTGTATGGTGAGGAAGAGTGTACTATGGTGGGTGTATGGCAAGGAGGAGTGTACTATGGTGGGTGTATGGCGAGGATGTGTGTACTATGGAGGGTGTATGGTGAGGAGGAGTGTACTATGGTAGGTGTATGAGGAGGAGGAGGAGTGTACTATGGTGGGTGTATGGCGAGGATGTGTGTACTCTGGAGGGTGTATGGTGAGGAGGAGTGTACTATGGTAGGTGTATGATGAGGAGGTGTGTACTATGGTAGGTGTATGATGAGGGGGAGTGTACTATGGTGGGTGTATGGTGAGGATGAGTGTACTATGGTAGGTGTATGATGAGGAGGAGTGTACTATGGTGGGTGTATAGTGAGGAGGAGTGTACTATAGTAGGTGTATAGTGAGGAGGAGTGTACTATGGTGAGGAGGAGTGTACTATGGTAGGTGTATAGTGAGGAGGAGTGTACTATGGTAGGTGTATGGTGAGGAGGAGTGTACTATGGTAGGTGTATGGTGAGGAGGAGTGTACTATGGAGGGTGAATGGTGAGGAGGAGTGTACTATAGTAGGTGTATAGTGAGGAGGAGTGTACTATGGTAGGTGTATGGTGAGGAGGAGTGTACTATGGTAGGTGTATAGTGGGGAGGAGTGTACTATGGTGGGTGTATGGTGAGGAGGAGTGTACTATGGTAGGTGTATGGTGAGGAGGAGTGTACTATGGTGGGTGTATGGTGAGGAGGAGTGTACTATGGTAGGTGAATGGTGAGGAGGAGTGTACTATGGTAGGTGTATGATGAGGAGGTGTGTACTATGGTGGGTGTATGGTGAGGAGGTGTGTACTTTGGTGGGTGTATGATGAGGAGGAGTGTACTTTGGTGGGTGTATGGTGAGGAGGAGTATACTATGGTGGGTGTATGGTGAGGAGTGTACTATGGAGGGTGTATGGTGAGGAGGAGTGTACTATGGAGGGTGTGTGGTGAGGAGGAGTGTACTATGGTGGGTGTATGGTGAGGAGGAGTGTACTATAGTAGGTGTATAGTGAGGAGGAGTGTACTATTGGTAGGTGTATGGTGAGGAGGTGTGTACTATGGTGGGTGTATGGTGAGGAGGAGTGTACTATGGTGGGTGTATGGTGAGGAGGAGTGTACTATGGTAGGTGTATAGTGAGGAGGAGTGTACTATTGGTAGGTGTATGGTGAGGAGGTGTGTACTATGGTGGGTGTATGGTGAGGAGGAGTGTACTATGGTGGGTGTATGGTGAGGAGGAGTGTACTATGGTGGGTGTATGGTGAGGAGGAGTGTACTATGGTGGGTGTATAGTGAGGAGGAGTTTATTATGGTAGGTGTATGGTGAGGAGGAGTGTACTATGGTGGGTGTATAGTGAAGAGGAGTGTACTATGGTGGGTGTATAGTGAGGAGGTGTGTACTATGGTAGGTGTATAGTGAGGAGGAGTGTACTATGGTAGGTGTATAGTGAGGAGGAGTGTACTATAGTAGGTGTATAGTGAGGAGGAGTGTACTCTGGTGGGTGTATGGTGAGGAGGAGTGTACTATGGTGGGTGTATAGTGAGGAGGAGTGTACTATGGTGGGTGTATGGTGAGGAGGAGTGTACTATGGTAGGTGTATGGTGAGGAGGTGTGTACTATGGTGGGTGTATAGTGAGGAGGAGTGTATTATGGTAGGTGTATGGTGAGGAGGAGTGTACTATGGTGGGTGTATGGTGAGGAAGAGTGTACTATAGTAGGTGTATAGTGAGGAGGAGTGTACTATGGTAGGTGTATAGTGAGGAGGAGTGTACTATAGTAGGTGTATAGTGAGGAGGAGTGTACTATGGTGGGTGTATAGTGAGGAGGTGTGTACTATGGTAGGTGTATAGTGAGGAGGTGTGTACTATGGTAGGTGTATAGTGAGGAGGAGTGTACTATGGTGGGTGTATAGTGAGGAGGAGTGTACTATGGTGAGGAGGAATGTACTATGGTAGGTGTATGGTGAGGAGGAGTGTACTATGGTAGGTGTATAGTGAGGAGGTGTGTACTATGGTAGGTGTATAGTGAGGAGGAGTGTACTATAGTAGGTGTATAGTGAGGAGGAGTGTACTATAGTAGGTGTATAGTGAGGAGGAGTGTACTCTGGTGGGTGTATGGTGAGGAGGAGTGTACTATGGTGGGTGTATAGTGAGGAGGAGTGTACTATGGTGGGTGTATGGTGAGGAGGAGTGTACTATGGTAGGTGTATGGTGAGGAGGAGTGTACTATGGTAGGTGTATGGTGAGGAGGTGTGTACTATGGTGGGTGTATGGTGAGGAGGAGTGTACTATGGTAAGTGTATAGTGAGGAGGAGTGTACTATGGTGGGTGTATGGTGAGGAGGTGTGTATATGGTATGTGTATAGTGAGGAGGAGTGTACTATGGTGGGTGTATAGTGAGAGGAGTGTATTATGGTGGGTGGTATGGTGAGGAGGTGTGTACTATGGTGGGTGTATGGTGAGGAGGAGTGTACTATGGTAGGTGTATGGTGAGGAGGTGTGTACTATGGTGGGTGTATGGTGAGGAGGTGTGTACTATGGTGGGTGTATGGTGAGGAGGTGTGTACTATGGTAGGTGTATAGTGAGGAGGAGTGTACTATGGTGGGTGTATAGTGAGGAGGAGTGTATTATGGTAGGTGTATGGTGAGGAGGAGTGTACAATGGTGGGTGTATGGTGAGGAGGAGTGTACTATAGTAGGTGTATAGTGAGGAGGAGTGTACTATGGTAGGTGTATAGTGAGGAGGAGTGTACTATAGTAGGTGTATAGTGAGGAGGAGTGTACTATGGTGGGTGTATAGTGAGGAGGTGTGTACTATGGTAGGTGTATAGTGAGGAGGAGTGTACTATGGTGGGTGTATAGTGAGGATGAGTGTACTATGGTGGGTGTATAGTGAGGAGAGTGTACTATGGTGGGTGTATAGTGAGGAGGAGTGTACTATGGTGGGTGTATAGTGAGGAGGAGTGTACTATAGTAGGTGTATAGTGAGGAGGAGTGTACTCTGGTGGGTGTATGGTGAGGAGGAGTGTACTATGGTGGGTGTATAGTGAGGAGGAGTGTACTATGGTGGGTGTATGGTGAGGAGGAGTGTACTATGGTAGGGTGTATGGTGAGGAGGTGTGTACTATGGTGGGTGTATGGTGAGGAGGAGTGTACTATGGTGGGTGTATGGTGAGGAGGTGTGTATATGGTGGGTGTATGGTGAGGAGGTGTGTACTATGGTGGGTGTATGGTGAGGAGGTGTGTACTATGGTAGGTGTATAGTGAGGAGGAGTGTACTATGGTAGGTGTATGGTGAGAAGGAGTGTACTATGGTAGGTGTATAGTGAGGAGGAGTGTACTATGGTAGGTGTATGGTGAGGAGGAGTGTACTATGGTGGGTGTATGGTGAGGAGGAGTGTACTATGGTGGGTGTATGGTGAGGAGGAGTGTACTATGGTGGGTGTATAGTGAGGAGGAGTTGTACTATGGTGTGTGTATGGTGAGGAGGAGTGTACTATGGTGGGTGTATAGTGAGGAGGAGTCTACTATGGTGGGTGTATAGTGAGGAGGAGTGTACTATTGTGGGTGTATAGTGAGGAGGAGTGTACTATTGTGGGTGTATAGTGAGGAGGAGTGTACTATTGTGGGTGTATAGTGAGGAGGATTGTACTATTGTGGGTGTATAGTGAGGAGGATTGTACTATGGTGGGTGTATGGTGAGGAGGTGTTTACTATGGTGGGTGAATGGTGAGGAGGTGTTTACTATGGAGGGTGTATGGTGAAGGAGGAGTGTACTATGGTGGGTGTATGGTGAGGGGTTGTGTACTATGGTGGGTGTATGGTAAGGAGGTGTGTACTATGGTGGATGTATGATGAGGATGTGTGTACTATGGTGGGTGAATGGTGAGGAGGTGTGTACTATGGTGGAGGGTGACGTCACTGCCCATGCTTACACCAATGGGAATGACAGTATAGAGGAGACATACATAACTCCCTCCTTACTGCCGCCCATGGGTGTGTGTGGCTTGTCGGTCACATGAGGCATCCTCTTATTATTTATATATATTATATATATTATATTATACATACATACATACATACATACATACATACATACATACATACACAACATTACCGTTGAACGTTTGGGGTCACTTAGAAATGTCCTTGTTTTTCATCACATAGATTGCAAAATGAGTAGGGAATATAGTCAAGACATGGACAAGGTTAGAAATGATGATTTTAATAATTGTGTCGCTCAAACTTTGCTTTCGTACAAGAATTCTCCATTTGTAGGAATACAGCCTTACAGACCTGTGGGATTCTACGTGTCCAGAGGTGATGTGTAGAGATTTCACCCCATACTTCTGATGCACCGCCCACAATTTGGATTGGCTTGATGGGCGTTTCTTACATCCCATACAGTCAAGCTGCTCGCATAACAGAAACAGGACATTTCTAAGTGACCCCAAACTTTTGAACGGTAGCGAGTGTGTATATGTTTGGAAGTCAAAGGACTGACCTTCCGGATGAATGCTCTTCGGATGTTCTTATCGTCCCAGTGGCTTGTGGGGAAGTCCTGGTTGTCGCAGTATGAAGGGGGCCCATCCTCATGGTACGCCGCACTGTGAATTGGGGAGTCAAAATCTGAAAAGAATTCAGAATGGGCATAAATAATGGTGCATCAGGAACGGAGAGGAGACCCAGACCTGTGTACAGGGAACGGAGAGGAGACCCAGGCCTGTGTACAGGGAACGGAGAGGAGACCCAGGCCAGTGTACAGGGAACAGAGAGGAGACCCAGGCCAGTGTACAGGGAACAGAGAGGAGACCCAGGCCAGTGTACAGGGAACGGAGAGGAGACCCAGGCCAGTGTACAGGGAACGGAGAGGAGACCCAGGCCTGTGTACAGCGAAAGGAGAGGAGACCCAGGCCAGTGTACAGGGAACGGAGAGGAGACCCAGGCCAGTGTACAGGGAACGGAGAGGAGACCCAGGCCAGTGTACAGGGAACGGAGAGGAGACCCAGGCCAGTGTACAGGGAACGGAGAGGAGACCCAGACCTGTGTACAGGGAACGGAGAGGAGACCCAGGCCAGTGTACAGGGAACGGAGAGGAGACCCAGGCCTGTGTACAGGGAACGGAGAGGAGACCCAGGCCTGTGTACAGGGAACGGAGAGGAGACCCAGGCCAGTGTACAGGGAACGGAGAGGAGACCCAGGCCTGTGTGCAGGGAACGGAGAGGAGACCCAGGCCAGTGTACAGGGAACGGAGAGGAGACCCAGGCCTGTGTACAGGGAACGGAGAGGAGACCCAGGCCTGTGTACAGGGAACGGAGAGGAGACCCAGGCCAGTGTACAGGGAACGGAGAGGAGACCCAGGCCAGTGTACAGGGAACGGAGAGGAGACCCAGGCCAGTGTACAGGGAACAGAGAGGAGACCCAGGCCAGTGTACAGGGAACGGAGAGGAGACCCAGGCCTGTGTACAGGGAACGGAGAGGAGACCCAGGCATGTGTACAGGGAACGGAGAGGAGACCCAGGCCAGTGTACAGGGAACGGAGAGGAGACCCAGGCCAGTGTACAGGGAACGGAGGGGAGACCCAGGCCAGTGTACAGGGAACGGAGAGGAGACCCAGGCCAGTGTACAGGGAACGGAGGGGAGACCCAGGCCAGTGTACAGGGAACGGAGAGGAGACCCAGGCCAGTGTACAGGGAACGGAGGGGAGACCCAGGCCTGTGTACAGGGAGCGGAGAGGAGACCCAGGCCTGTGTACAGGGAGCGGAGAGGAGACCCAGGCCAGTGTACAGGGAACGGAGAGGAGACCCAGGTCTGTGTACAGGGAACGGAAAGGAGACCCAGGCCTGTGTACAGGGAACGGAGAGGAGACCCAGGCCAGTGTACAGGGAACGGAGAGGAGACCCAGGCCAGTGTACAGAGAATGGTGATGTTGCCCAGACTTGCAACATTGTCAGTGTCACATATAAATATACACACAGTGTCACATATATAGACACACACATTGTCATATATACACGCACACACAATATACACACACACACAGTCAGCACAGCTTGTCCATACTCACCGCTTTGCTCTGAGGGGTACCCCGGCTGTCCATATGGGGGATGCTGGTACGGCTGGCTTGGGTATGGACCAGAGGGATAAGGTCCCTGATTGTAGGGACCAGGGGGGTATGGGGGCTGTCCCATGGGCGCATGGCTGGGATAAGGAACTGCATTGGGGTACGGAAGTTCACTTGGGTACGGGGTGGCACTGGGATTGGGTCCAGTGGTAGGATAAGGAGCAGTATTAGGGTATGGTGGCTGCCCATATACTGGGGGAGGAACATGACCTGGTCCTACAGGGTATGGGGAACTGGAGTAGGGGTCCCCCGTAACAAGAAAACTCTTCTCATGTGACATCTTCCGCAGAGGCGTCTCAGTAACCAGAGAGGAGGAGGCTGAACTGGGACCCAACAGAGAAGATGAACTCCTGCAAGAGAAGGAAAACAACTAGTCAGCTTCTGAATGGACAAAGCAAGCGGTGTCCATTAACACAGCATCAACTGGACCAATGTCCTGTATCCCAGCACTTCATTCACCCACCATCACGAATGGATGTGTACTGTGTAGTCATTGTATCACATAGTAACATAGTAAATTAGGTTGAAAAAAGACACAAGTCCATCAAGTTCAACCTTCGCCTCATACCTCAGTAACTGAGAATTTTATAGCTTTCCTTCTACCAATTAAATTAGTCTTTATCAGACCTTCCTGATCAGCCTACTGATAAACAGTATAACTCTGTATGTTCCCTTTTGAAAGAAATGTATTTAATCTTCTCTTAAATGTATCCATTGTATCTGCCATAACTACCTCCCTGGGCAATGAATTCCACAATTTGACAGACCTTACCGTAAAAAAACCCTTCCTCTGCTGAAGTCTAAACCTCCTTTCCTCTAATCTCAAGGGGTGTTCCCTGGTCCCCTGATCAGGCCTTGGAATAAATAGCTCACTGCAGAGATCCTTGTATTGACCTCTCATATACTTGTACAATGTGATAAGGTCTCCTCTTAGTCGTCTTTTCTCTAGAGTAAATAAACCAAGTTTGTTTAGTCGTTCCTCATATGTCAAGTCCTCCATTCCCTTAATTAATTTTGTTGCTCTCCGCTGTACCCTCTCTAGTTCTAGTATATCCTTTTTCAGAACCGGTGCCCAAAATTGCACTGCATACTCAAGGTGAGGTCTTACCAATGATTTGTATAATGGCAAAATAATGTTATCCACTCTTGCTTCAATGCCTCTTTTTATGCAAGACAGGACTTTGTTTGCCTTTGCTACTGCTGTTTGACACTGGTCACTGTTTCCAAGTTTGTAGTTGACAAGGATACCCAGGTCTTTTTCTAGCAACAAGTCACCTAAAATTATTCCATTAAGTTTATAAGTAGCCTTGGGATTGTTTCCTCCCAAATGCATGACTTTACACTTCCCCACATTAAACTTCATATTCCACGTTTGCCCAATCTGACATTATATGTAAGTCCCTCTGTAGAGAGAAAATATCCTGTTCTGAATTAATTACTTTGCATAATTTAGTATCATCTGCAAATATTGATATTTTGCTTTCTATATCTATTTCCAGGTCATTTATAAACATGTTAAAAAGCAGCGGACCCAATACTGAACCCTGAGGTACTCCACTCTCCACTTTAACTGTACTGGAGAATTGTCCATTTACAACCACACACTGTTCCCTATCCTTCAACCAGTTTTGTATCCAATTGCAAAGGTTATCTCCTAGCCCCAATTTCCTTATTTTATACACCAGCCTTCTGTGTGGTACTGTATCAAATGCAGTGTAGGGTGTAGTATGGACACATTGTCATATTGTGTAGGATACATGGGAGCCACCTGGGTGGGAGGTGGCTGCAAAGGCTGATGGGGGATTGCTGCGGAGGGGTCTCAGCCAATCTGTTTTTTTTACTGTAGATTTTCTTATGTCAAAGTTCTTGATGAGGGGTAATACAAGTATTTTCAGGGTCAGTAGCAACTGTAGCCGTGGCATGTACCGCATGCCTACGCTTCATATGCGTAATGCTGATAGAACAAGACCGGATCCCTCTTTTCTCTTTATTGTGTGATCACACTGCTTTCATAAAGTATTTGTAGTTTCCTGCACTGTTCCTGACCACAAGGAGAAATATTCCCACACCCAGGACTTCTGTACAGGAGGAGGAGGAGGAGAAATATTCCCACACCCAGGACTTCTGTACAGGAGGAGGAGGAGAAATATTCCCACACCCAGGACTTCAGTACAGGAGGAGGAGGAGAAATATTCCCACACCCAGAACTTCTGTACAGGAGGAGGAGGAGAAATATTCCCACACCCAGGACTTCACTACAGGAGGAGGAGGAGGAGAAATATTCCCACACCCAGGACTTCACTACAGGAGGAGGAGGAGGAGAAATATTCCCACACCCAGGACATCAGTAGAGGAGGAGGAGGAGAAATATTCCCACACCCAGGACTTCTGTACAGGAGGAGGAGGAGAAATATTCCCACACCCAGGACTTCAGTACAGGAGGAGGAGGAGAAATATTCCCACACCCAGAACTTCTGTACAGGAGGAGGAGGAGAAATATTCCCACACCCAGGACTTCACTACAGGAGGAGGAGGAGGAGAAATATTCCCACACCCAGGACTTCAGTAGAGGAGGAGGAGGAGAAATATTCCCACACCCAGGACTTCTGTACAGGAGGAGGAGGAGAAATATTCCCACACCCAGGACTTCACTACAAGAGGAGGAGGAGAATATTTCCACACCCAGGACTTCAGTACAGGAGGAGGAGGAGGAGAAATATTCCCACACCCAGGACATCAGTACAGGAGGAGGAGGAGGAGAAATATTCCCACACCCAGGACTTCAGTACAGGAGGAGGAGGAGAAATATTCCCACACCCAGGACTTCACTACAGGAGGAGTAGGAGAAATATTCCCACACCCAGGACTTCAGTACAGGAGGAGGAGGAGAAATATTCCCACACCCAGGACTTCACTACAGGAGGAGGAGGAGAAATATTCCCACACCCAGGACTTCACTACAGGAGGAGGAGGAGAAATATTCCCACACCCAGGACTTCACTACAGGAGGAGGAGGAGGAGAAATATTCCCACACCCAGCACTTCACTACAGGAGGAGGAGGAGAAATATTCCCACACCCAGGACTTCACTACAGGAGGAGGAGGAGAAATATTCCCACACCCAGGACTTCACTACAGGAGGAGGAGGAGAAATATTCCCACACCCAGGACTTCAGTACAGGCGGAGTAAGAGAAATATTCCCACACCCAGGACTTCACTACAGGAGGAGGAGGAGAAATATTCCCACACCCAGGACTTCACTACAGGAGGAGGAGAAGAAATAGTCCCACACCCAGGACTTCAGTACAGGAGGAGGAGGAGAAATATTCCCACACCCAGGACTTCACTACAGGAGGAGGAGGAGAAATAGTCCCACACCCAGGACTTCACTACAGGAGGAGGAGAAGAAATAGTCCCACACCCAGGACTTCAGTACAGGAGGAGGAGGAGAAATATTCCCACACCCAGGACTTCAGTACAGGAGGAAGAGGAGGAGAAATATTCCCACACCCAGGACTTCACTACAGGAGGAGGAGGATAAATATTCCCACACCCAGGACTTCAGTACAGGCGGAGTAAGAGAAATATTCCCACACCCAGGACTTCACTACAGGAGGAGGAGAAGAAATAGTCCCACACCCAGGACTTCAGTACAGGAGGAGGAGGAGAAATATTCCCACACCCAGGACTTCAGTACAGGAGGAGGAGGAGAAATATTCCCACACCCAGGACTTCAGTACAGGAGGAAGAGGAGGAGAAATATTCCCACACCCAGGACTTCAGTACAGGAGGAGGAGGAGGAGGAGAAATATTCCCACACCCAGGACTTCAGTACAGGAGGAGGAGGAGGAGAAATATTCCCACACCCAGGACTTCAGTACAGGAGGAGGAGGAGGAATATTCCCACACCAGGACTTCACTACAGGAGGAGGAGGAGGAGAAATATTCCCACACCCAGGACTTCACTACAGGAGGAGGAGGAGGAGAAATATTCCCACACCCAGGACATCAGTAGAGGAGGAGGAGGAGAAATATTCCCACACCCAGGACTTCTGTACAGGAGGAGGAGGAGAAATATTCCCACACCCAGGACTTCAGTACAGGAGGAGGAGGAGAAATATTCCCACACCCAGAACTTCTGTACAGGAGGAGGAGGAGAAATATTCCCACACCCAGGACTTCACTACAGGAGGAGGAGGAGGAGAAATATTCCCACACCCAGGACTTCAGTAGAGGAGGAGGAGGAGAAATATTCCCACACCCAGGACTTCAGTACAGGAGGAGGAGGAGGAGAAATATTCCCACACCCAGAACTTCTGTACAGGAGGAGGAGGAGGAATATTCCCACACCCAGGACTTCACTACAGGAGGAGGAGGAGGAGAAATATTCCCACACCCAGGACTTCACTACAGGAGGAGGAGGATAAATATTCCCACACCCAGGTCTTCAGTACAGGAGGAGGAGGAGGAGGAGAAATATTCCCACACCCAGGACTTCAGTACAGGAGGAAGAGGAGGAGAAATATTCCCACACCCAGGACTTCAGTACAGGAGGAGGAGGAGGAGGAGAAATATTCCCACACCCAGGACTTCAGTACAGGAGGAGGAGGAGGAATATTCCCACACCCAGGACTTCAGTACAGGAGGAAGAGGAGGAGAAATATTCCCACACCCAGGACTTCAGTACAGGAGGAGGAGGAGGAGGAGAAATATTCCCACACCCAGGACTTCAGTACAGGAGGAGGAGGAGGAATATTCCCACACCCAGGACTTCAGTACAGGAGGAGGAGGAGGAGAAATATTCCCACACCCAGGACTTCACTACAGGAGGAGGAGAAATATTCCCACACCCAGTATTTGTAGTTTCCTGCACTGTTCCTGACCACAAGGAGAAATATTCCTACAACCTGGACTTCAGTACAGGAGGAGCAGGAGGAGAAATATTCCCACACCCAGGACTTCAGTACAGGAGGAGGAGGAGGAGGAGAAATATTCCCACACCCAGGACTTCACTACAGGAGGAGGAGGAGGAGAAATATTCCCACACCCAGGACTTCACTACAGGAGGAGGAGGAGGAGAAATATTCCCACACCCAGGACTTCACTACAGGAGGAGGAGGAGGAGAAATATTCCCACACCCAGGACTTCACTACAGGAGGAGGAGGAGGAGAAATATTCCCACACCCAGGACTTCACTACAGGAGGAGGAGGAGAAATATTCCCACACCCAGGACTTCAGTACAGGAGGAGGAGGAGAAATATTCCCACACCCAGGACTTCAGTACAGGAGGAGGAGGAGGAGAAATATTCCCACACCCAGGACTTCAGTGCAGGAGGAGGAGGAGGAGAAATATTCCCACACCCAGGACTTCAGTGCAGGAGGAGGAGGAGGAGAAATATTCCCACACCCAGGACTTCAGTGCAGGAGGAGGAGGAGGAGAAATATTCCCACACCCAGGACTTCAGTGCAGGAGGAGGAGGAGGAGAAATATTCCCACACCCAGGACTTCACTACAGGAGGAGGAGGAGGAATATTGCCACACCAGGACTTCACTACAGGAGGAGGAGGAGGAATATTGCCACACCCAGGACTTCATTACAGGAGGAGGAGGAGGAGAAATATTCCCACACCCAGGACTTCACTACAGGAGGAGGAGGAGGAATATTGCCACACCCAGGACTTCACTACAGGAGGAGGAGGAGAAACATTCCCACACCCAGGACTTCACTACAGGAGGAGGAGGAGAAACATTCCCACACCCAGGACTTCACTACAGGAGGAGGAGAAATATTGCCACACCCAGGACTTCAGTACAGGAGGAGGTGCACTTGCTGTAGAGATTCTTATCTAGCACATGATAAACATTGGGCTCTGACTCCCCGATTTTGCTCAAATGCTGTGACCAGTCCCACCACCACATATTCTTGCCCACTCACAGGAGCCTGCCCCCTTCCTGCCCACTCCCAGCCAGAACCTCCTCCTCCTCACCAGGAACCCACCCCTCTTCTTCCTGCCCACTCGCAGGAGCTTGCCCCTTTCCTGCCCACACCCTGCCAGAACCTGCTCCTCCTCCTCCTGCCTCCTCACAGGAACCCGACCCTCTTCTGCCTGCCCACTCACAGGAGCCTGCCCCCTTCCTGCCACTCCCAGCCAGAACCTGCTCCTCCTCCTCCTGCCTCCTCACAGGAACCCGCCCCTCTTCTTCCTGCCCACTCACAGGAGCCTGCTCCCTTCCTGCCCACTCCCAGCCAGAACCTCCTCCTCCTGCCTCCTCATAGGAACCCATCCCTCTTCTTCATGCCCACTCACAGGAACCCGCCCCACTTCTTTCTGCCCACTCACAGGATCCTCCATTATATCCACCTGTTGCCCACTCAAAAGACGATCTCTCTCATGTATTACAACATTCTCCATTAGTAGTCTGTCTTCTAAATCCTCACTCCTCCCATTCTGTTCCCTCTCTGTGCTACTCCATGCTTGTCGGGTGAAGAAAGCTTTGGATTGCACTGAAAGACTTATTGCCCTAACAGTCCCAACATTTTAATGACCCTTACTACCCTTATACTAACTGAATTTAAATTACCCTCACTGCCCTAACATTACATCAGAATGACCCTCCATCACTGCCCCTAACATTTACACAATAGGAATGTCCTGAACTGGCCTAACACTAAATCAGAATGACCCGAACACCAGTTCGCACAAACTTCACTAATCATACAATGTTCCCTTTATCAGCTCTCCCTTCTCCTAAATCCCCTCTCCTAAATCCCCTCTCCTCCCCTCTCCTAAATCCCCTCACCTAATCCCCCTCTACTCCCTTCTCCTAAACCCCCTCTACTCCCCTCTCACTACTAACAAAACACACACTGAAGTGCGGGAAATACAGTAAAAGCCAGAGGGAAATTAAGGGGTGTTTCTCTAGGAGGAGGAAAATTACCACCTCCAAAAATAGTATAGGGGGGCAGAACCTTCTAAGTTGAGATTTCCCTCTGAAAAAACGATAGTGTAGTAAGTCACCTACAAATTTACTGTGGGAAAAGCAATTGTGTATATTTAGAGATGTTTCATGTGGTGGAAAAACAAACAGGACTTTTTGTCCATCCTTACAGGTTCTCTCTGTCACACACAAATGGCTCAATGTATTCAGAGAAATCTCACTTGCACACATCAGTGCATATCGGTATCATCAGTGCAAGCTGCCTCTGTTTCATGAAAGCCTACAGTTGGACAGAGGCGTGCGCAATACAGGAGACATTCACACTTTTACTACCGGAAGGTGAAAGCCTCTCAGTGCAGGAGACATTCAAACTAAAGAGCCTCATCAATTTAAGGGCAGGCTCGTTCCTAGTTAAGCATCTTTGACCATCTCTTTACATATGTAAATTGTCCTTGGGATTGGTCACCCTAAAGGTAACAGGGTAATTCAGACGTAGACTCCTTGCTCACAGTGCCTAGAGAGATCAGCTGCACCTCACTGACGAGGCCCAACAAGGCCGAAACGTACGTCTGGGGTTGGCTGCTTCTCTTGTTCAGAGAGGAATTGCCTGGCACTTTGTGGCTGAACTGACTTTTGGTAGGATCAGTATGATGTAATTTAGGATATTTCCTCTCTGTGAAAGGCACTAGGGAGCTAAGAAAGATTGCACCCTTTGTAGGACACTTATCCTATAGAGCCTCATCACTTCGAGGGCAGGCTCGTTCCTAGTTGAGCATCTTTGACCAGCTCTTTGCATATACACCTAACTGCTGTATGATGGACTCCTACCTAGGTAAGTGCTTCTGTTATACACAGTAATTATACAGATATACCTGACTGCTGTGTGATGGCCTCCTACCTAGGTAAGTGCTTCTGTTACACACAGTAATTATATAGATACACCTGACTGCTGTGTGATGGCCTCCTACCTAGGTAAGTGCTTCTGTTACACACAGTAATTATATAGATACACCTGACTGCTGTGTGATGGACTCCTACCTAGGTAAGTGCTTCTGTTATACACAGTAATTATATAGATATACACCTGACTGCTGTATGATGGACTCCTACCTCGGTAAGTGCTTCTGTTATACACAGTAATTTTATGGCAAGCACGGAGGCTTCATATTATGCTATAATCTTTCTCCACTGCTGCACTCAGCAGCAAAGGAACATTTTATTTTACAATACAAACAAAAGAAAAACTGTAAACCATTGTCGTCCCTCCACTTAGTCACTCCCACATCCCCTTAAAAGCAGGATGCAGTCTGTAGCTCCTCCTCTTTGTTTGCTGCTCCCAAACAGATAAGTAGTCTACTCATATGTTTTCCTACTTATATATTTGTTATTTTGTAGGATTCTTTTCCCACCTGGTGACGTGACCACCCCTGGGTGCTTCCCTGGTTTTTCTACATAGTTCCCTATTGAGGGTTTTTTGTTGTTTTTCCCCTTTTCTTGTGGCAATTTTGGCCCCCTTTTTGTATGAGGTTTGTTTGTTTATAGTTGCCCTGGTGACTTGTGCACCTTTTTGTACTTTTCTTCTTTTATTTTGGCTTAATTTGTTGCCATCAGCGCGCCTTGCTCCGTTTTTTGTAGTCTCCCTTACTCTTCTTATATCCCTGGTGTCCTAGGGCCTCCCCCTGTATGCATAGGTTCTTTCGTGCCTTACTCCGTTCTCTCTGCTTACCCATACCTCTGGTTTTCATGGCGGAAGCGCGCATGTGCGAGGTGACGGCCATCTTGGTACACCACCTCACGCATTTTCTCTCTCTGTTGTGTACCGGTGCTCCATTTCTTGGTAACGCTTATCCATCATTTGTTTTCTCTTTACTGCGTGCAGTTCCCCCCCCACCTTTTCAATTTTATAGCTGCAATATTTTTCTTATTTTGCTGCTGATGCTACTGTCCTCTACCTTTGAGGTACCCTCATTTCTACCTTATATCCGTTGACAGCACACACATTTGGGCCTACTACCTTGCCTGCTATCCTCCATACATACTTTGGCTTTATTTTCTACATAGGGTTTTCATTTGCTGTTTTTATCATTGCCATGGCCTCTTCCAATGATGTCCTCAAGGCCCAGTGACAGCAATGATGACGATACCCCACCTCCATCTAAACCCCGGGAAGTGATCTCTATTCCTATCCAAAGGGAAGTTTCCACTATCCTAGATGAGCAGGGTAACCCCCATTTGTCACCCTAGATCATCAGAATGGTCCCCTGTGACCCATGTGGCTAGTTATGTTGAGCAATGGGAGCGAAACCCTCTGAGTCTCAAAATCCGTAACAAGCTGCAAGCAGAATGTCCCCACCCTGTAGTGCCTAATAATGCTTGTGAGACTCCAGAATTGGACCCGAAGATGCTCCAGTTTATTGGGAAAGATGTCAAGGACCCGCATAGAGGTATTGATAGGTCCCTTAGGGTGTGTCAAGACAAGTTATTAGATGTCTTCAGACCTATTCCTAAGATTTTCAAACTTACGGAGGCCTCCCTTCAGTCAGGGGCGCCCGTGGACATCCATACCCGGCAGGGCTGGGTCCAACGGGCTAGATGTTTATTGGGGAATGCTAATTCAGCCTTAGCTGCCGAGAGATGCAAGGCCATTCTTTTAAAAATGACCCTGGCCCGTCCCTTTCCGGTTCTTGTTGGCCAACGCTACTTTGGTCGTTCTCAAGGTCTCTGAACTTCATTTCAAGGACGCGATCCGCCTGGTTCCTGCGAAGTCCCACCGGTATCTGAGCAACATCTTACTGGTCCGGAAAAAAGATTCCAGCCTTCAGGCAGTCATCAACCTGCATCTTCTGAATGGTTTCCTTCTATACCAGCACTTCAATATGGAGGGCATTCATTGCCTCTGGTAACTTCTTGTTACCATTGGACTGGATGAAAAATCGACCTGACTATGCTTATTTGACCGTCCTGATGCCCCCAGCTTCTCAAGTTTTCCTGCAATTTTTATGGAAAGGCCAGGCCAGAAGTGGCAATTTACTTGCCTTCCCTTTGGCCTTTCATCGGCTCCTTGGTGTTTTACCAAGCTGCTGAAGCCATGGTAAGTTTCTTGCACAGTCAGTGAGTTTACATCATCATTTACTTGGATGACATGTTGATCCTGTCTCAGGACCGGGCTCGACGTCTGTCCCACGCAGAGTTGACTATCCTCTTACTAACCACTTTGGGGGTTTCTCATCAACTGGGACAAGTCTGTTCTACTCCCGGCGCGACACATGTTTCTTGGTTTGCTCGTCAACTCAGATCAGGTTTCCCTCAGCCTCCCGGAGGCAAAGGTGCGGTCGATCTGCAAGGAAATCTGGGCGGATATCCTTACAGATTTTGGCACAGGTTGTGGGGATCCTAGCAGCCTCCATTCAGGCCATATTTCCAGGTCCTCTTCATTATCGGGCCCTTCAACGATTGAAGGGGGCACACCTTTGTCACGGTCTCAGATACACAGACGAGCTGGTGATTTCAGGTTCTATTCAGCTGATGGCCTGGCTGCTTTCAGGGGACAGGACCCTTCCCAGTCTCTCGTGATCAGCTCAGCTCCTTTTGGCTGAGTCATGGGCACCTGGTACCAGATCCATGTACCAGCTGACTTGGGCACCTTGGCATCGGTGAGTGGAACAGGGTCTGGATCCCATTTTGGCACCTCCGGTGGAGGTTGGGAATTTTCTGTCCTCTCTGTTTGATAAAAGGAAGGACAATCAACACTTATCGTTTTGCAATCTCGGCTGGTCATGTCCATGTTGATGGGGCGCCAGTGGGCCAAAGCCCGGTGGTGTGCCCGCTTTTACCAGGTATTCATTACTCGTGGCCCCCTCAATCTCATTACCAGTCGTTGTGAGACGTTAATGTGGTCTTGGACTTCCTAGAGGAATGGCCCCCCAATGAGTCCTTGAATTTGAAGCAGCTGTCTGCTAAGTTGACTATGTTATTATGTCTGGTTTCTTTTGGGCAGGTGTCTGATGTTCATACCCTGGATCTCCATAGGCGCTCTCTTGTACCGGAAGGGGTCCAGTTTGTCATTTGTCACAGTACTAAGAATAGTACATGCTCTGTCCTTTATTTGGCCTTTCCATTTCGGCCACAGTTGTGTGTGGTATGCTGTTTACAGGTGTATGAGCTTCGTACGGCGGCTTTGCGGCAGCCTGCTTTGACGCAATTGTTGATTTCTATCCGCAAACCCCACCTGCCAGTCTCTACTGTGTCTTTGTCTCGCTGGGTCCGTTGGGTTATGCAATTGGCTGGTATTGATGTGACCCTGTTCGGTGCTCATTCCTCTAAGGGTGCGATGGCGTCTATGGCCCTACAGGGTGGGGTTCACTTGGATATCCTTAGGGCTGCTGACTGGTCTCGAGAGCCTACCTTTAGGGATTTCTATTTTAAGCCCGTTATTCATGTTTCTGATCATGTTGTTTCACCAGCTTTAAACAAGCATAATATGAAGCCTCTGTGCTTGCCATAAAATTTGTGGCTTTCCTAACATATTTGCGAAGGAAAGTAAGAATTTTATTAAAGACACAGAGGCAGAAATCATCCCTCCCTGTGTTCCCCCATTTTTCACAATTTTTTCTCTCTATTTCCAGGTTGATTTCTTCACACTGATTTACATATGTTCAGTCTACGTGCAGATTGAGGATGTCCTATTTGCTCATTGCAGTGCGGATATCTGGTTGCTGTTCCTGTTGTGGAGTGATCTGGACGAGGTGGCCGATGTGGCAGTGTAGGCGCCAGCTGATGACGTCAGCAGCCGGCGGGTCTATAGGAAGAAGCGCAACCAGAAGCGAGTTCAGTTGAGCACGAGTTACCGCTCTAAGAGCATCCTCCGCTGCCGCTCTGCATTCAAGACCAGCTGGCTAGCTGGCAAGGGGCCAGATTAACTCCGGTTGTGATCTGGAGCAACTCCAAGTCCCTGGGGACTATTACAAATAAACAGAGTGTCCGTTTGTCACTCCATTGACCCTACCCCAAGTGTGGACTGGTTTCTTTCAGGGTGACCACACAATACAGAACACAACAGTGGCGACAAGGCTGTTCTTTCAGGCATCTGTGAACCCACCTGCCTTTCTCTGGCTGTATCAGTCTGTTGGGACCCTGTGCTACCAAGCAGATTCCTGTTTGTGGATTACAAATCCGTCTCTAGATGGTAAGATTCCTGTTTGTGGATTACAGTTGCATATACAGTTTACAAGATTCCTGTTTGTAGATTACAAATACCTATACAGCTTAAAAAATTCCTGTTTGTGGATTACAATTACATATACAGCTTAAGAGAGTCCTGTTTGTGGATTACAACATCGTGCTGGATTTCCAAGTCTTCTGTTCATATCTGGCTTTTTCTGTGGTGCCAACATGATGGCTAATGTGTTTGGGGCGCTGCAGGAGTTTAATGAGGAGGTAGAAACACGCTCCTCCTATGCCGATAGACTGGACCAGTTTATGCAAGCAAATGATATCCCGGCTGCCAGACATCGGTTTTATTACTGTGGTGGGGAGGAAACCATATGCTGTTTTACAGAATTTATTGGCTCCTGTAAAACCTGGTGATAAACCCCTGAAGGACTTACTCAACATTTTGACCAATTATTACCAACCCAAACCACATGAAATTGCTGAGAGTTTTCGATTTTACTCCCGTAAGCAGCATCTGGGGGAATCAGTCCAATCATACATGACGGACTTGCGGCGCTTGGCTGTCACATGCAATTTTGGCGCCCACTTACCTCGCGCTTTAAGAGACCAGTTTGTCTGTGGACTGTTGAATAAGAGCATTCAAAAGCATCTACTTTCTGAAAAGACGTTGACGGATCAATCTGCACTGGATATTGCGGTGGGCATGGAGATGGATGACCATGATGCAACTCATTTACAGGCTCAACATGGGGCAAAGTCCTTAGAAGGGGCCACAGCAGTGTTGAAGCCGATTCCATCCAAATCAAATCCTCCGGGACAGCAATCTACTCGAAAAGGTTTCCGCTGTGGCGCTAGTAGCCACGATGCAAATCAATGCCGCTTCAAGGAGGAAGTTTGTTTCAATTGTTCGAAAAAGGGTCATCTGAGCAAAGTCTGTCGTGGTGCTCGTACACAGAGAAGTGCACAGAGGAGAAACAGACGCGGTTCTATGAATTTTCTTCGGCAACAATTGGAACCAGAGGAACCTTTTGAGGACGGTGAGTGGCTGGCTTACCTTGCGGTTAACAATCTGGACTGTCCCGATGATAATATGCAGGTGACCGTCCAGATTAATGGCCAGGAGGTCATCATGGACTTGGACACAGGATCCACTGTGTCTCTGATGACGACTCGCCAATTACAGTCTGCCAGGATTCACGTCTCTTTGGAAAGGCAGAGTGTATATACACAATAGATCAACTCACATTTAATAAATGTTAGTAATCAGGCTTATACCTGTCACCAACTTAAAAAGCCTGCAGGGTACTTTACCCGTCCCTGTAAAGGTATATGATATCCACTGTTCACATCCTCCACCGGAACCAAACTGTAAATTACAGGAACTGGAACTCCAATTATACGCCACAGAAATACAAACAGGAAAAAAGAAATACTATATGTCTATATGACCATAAAAATAAAAAAAGGAACTGTTCTGGACTGATGAATAATACAATTTTATTAATAAAAAGCGCTAGAAAGGGTACGCGTTTCGCAGCAGTAGCTGCTTTATCAAACCCTTAATATCAGTGTACAAAAATGCCAATATTAGCAAGACCAGCGTGGGACCTTGGGGCCGGTTCCATTTGGATTTCGCTGGTCCGTTACATGGCAAGTCCTACCTGAACCTAGTAGATGCGTACTCCAAGTGGTCTGAGGTTTGGCCCATGTCTTCGACTACTACGGATGCTACAATCAAAGTTTTATGTCAAATCTTTGCTGTTTGTGGATTGCCTCAGCTGCTAGTGACGGACAACGGTCCTCAATTTACTGCACATACCTTTCAGTCTTATCTTGCCTCCATTGGGGTCCAACACCGCACCTCTGCTCCGTATCACCCGGCTACTAATTGCCTTGCGGAGCGCTTTGTTCAGACTTTCAAAGCTGCTCTAGCTGCAGCTGCTCCTTCTACTGATCTCACCCAGACGCTCCTGGAGTTTTTGTCTGCCTACAGGACAACCTATCACGGTGCCCGTGATTGATGCTATTCAGTGTCAGTCACTTGCTGAGTATCATGATTGGCTGTCTGTGATTAGCCCTCCTCACACAGCCTTTTTAAACCCAGGCTGAGCACTTCCAGGTTGCCCTTTCGTGGTGTTTCTGACTTCACTCTGCCTGACCTGCTTGGCAGGCTTCTGGGCCTGTTCCTGCTGTTCTTGCTGATCCTGTGTTCCAGTGTTCCAGTGTTCCTGTATGCTAGTGTTCCAGAGTTCCTGTGTTCCAGCACCTCGCGAGTTACTCTTACTGAGTTCCAGTGTTCCTGTGTTCCAGCACCTCGCGGGTTAATCTTACTGAGTTCCTGAATCTCCTGCTCCAGCCGTCGCTCTGGCGACATTGTTCTTCTCGCTGCTGATCATACTTTGTTGGTTCCTGGTGGCCCCAGCGTGCGGACGCTGGTTTACTCCACTAAACCTGGGTGCGATATACATTTTTAGTCCCAGCGTGCAGACGCTGGTTACTCCACTAAACCTGGTTGCCATATACATTTTTAGTCCCAGCGTGCTGACGCTGGTTTACTCCACTAAACCTGGTTGCCATATACACTTTTAGTCCCAGCGTGCTGACGCTGGTTTACTCCACTAAACCTGGTTGCGATATACATGGTTGGTCCCAGCGTGCGGACGCTGGTTTACTCCACTAAACCTGGTTGTGATATACATTGTTGGTCCCAGCGTGCAGACGCTGGTTTACTCCACTAAACTGGTTGCGAGATACATTATTGGCTCCAGTGTGCGGACGCTGGTTTGCTCCACTAAACTGGTTGCGAGATACATTATTGGCTCCAGTGTGCAGACGCTGGTTTGCTCCACTAACCTGGTTGCGATATACGTTGTTGGTCCCAGCGTGTGGACGCTGGTTTACTCCACTAAACCTGGTTGCGATATACATTGTTGGTTCCAGCGTGCGGTCACTGGTTTGCTCCATTAAACCTGATGGCGCTATTACCATTAGTCCCAAAGTGCGGACATTGGTTTGCTCCTGAACATCCAGTACTGTGGTCAGTCGCTGTCCACTTCCTTGCAGTTGTCTGAGTATCCCTGGCTACAGACTTCTGCTGCGTAAGACCTCTATACTTATTCTCTCTGCTGTCTTAGTCACCTGACAGCTGGTCTACTCGCTCAGGCTGCCCTGCCCGGTATTGGTAAGGCCGGAGAACCGGTATATGTCATCTCACGGTTCCTTACCCGGTATAGGCAAGACCGGTAGAGCCTGTCATTAAACTGTCACTTGGGTTGCCTTGCCCGGTATTTAGGCAAGGCCGGTAGAACCTATTATATGTTATATTACTGTTGTATTGTTATGTATGTTTACCCTACGGGGACTGCCTTTAACTTTTAATAAAGTTAAGTTATTTTACCAAACCTTAAGTCTGAGAGTCTTCAAAAACCTTGACACAACCCCCCATGCTGTCACTGGGGTTTCTCCTGCTTCGATGATGTTCGGCAGGCATCTCCGCACGAAATTGGATGTTTTTAAGCCTGCCTCCTCTCTGCCTGGCCCTCCCCGCCTGTCTCCGCCACTGGTGGATCGGTCTGCTCCTGTTTTTCGAAAGGGGGACAGAGTCTGGGCCCGTAATTATGAAGGTCCACGGAAATGGATGGCTGGCCAAATCCTCAAGGTGCTGGGTTCTCAGACATATGTAATTCAGACTGACAATGGCTTACAGTGGAAGAGACATAGGAATCAGTTGCGCACAGGTCCTCCAGTGGCTGTATAAATTCGAGAGTCGGATATTGAGGATGATGATGTGACCTGGCCCAACAGTCCTCCGGCCAGTATGCCTGAAAGTCAAGGGCCTGAACCCAACCCTCCGGAGACACCCTCAAGCGGTTCAGCTGTCAGTACTGCTAAAAAACACCAGTCACCTACTGTAATGGCGAGGCCTGCAAGAGTATCCTGCCCTCCAGTGCGATGTGAACCAGACGTGACTAAGATGTTGGCGGCGGCCATGAAGATGTTCCAGGAACACAACAGTTCCGGAGCGGTGTTTCAAGTGGATCATGTTCGGTTGCATGCATTTGAAAGAGGAGGAGCTACAGACTGCATCCTGCTTTTAAGGGGATGTGGGAGTGACTAAGCGAGGGAGGAGGATGGTTTACAGTTTTTCTTTTGTTTGTATTCAAAAATAAAATGTTCCTTTGCTGCTGAGTGGAGAAGTGGGGAAAGATTATAGCATAATATGAAGCCTCCGTGTCTTTAATACAATTCTGACTTTCCTCCACGAATTATATACTCCTACCTAGGTAAGTGCTTCTGTTACACACAGTAATTATATAGATACACCTGACTGCTGTGTGATGGACTCCTACCTAGGTAAGTGCTTCTGTTACACACAGTAATTATATAGATACACCTGACTGCTGTGTGATGGACTCCTACCTAGGTAAGTACTTCTGTTACACACAGTAATTATATAGATACACCTGACTGCTGTGTGATGGACTCCTACCTAGGTAAGTGCTTCTGTTACACACAGTAATTATACAGATACACCTGACTGCTGTATGATGGACTCCTACCTAGGTAAGTGCTTCTGTTACACACAGTAATTATATAGATACACCTGACTGCTGTGTGATGGACTCCTACCTAGGTAAGTGCTTCTGTTACACACAGTAATTATACAGATACACCTGACTGCTGTGTGATGGACTCCTACCTAGGTAAGTGCTTCTGTTACACACAGTAATTATATAGATACGCCTGACTGCTGTGTGATGGACTCCTACCTAGGTAAGTACTTCTGTTACACACAGTAATTATATAGATACGCCTGACTGCTGTGTGATGGACTCCTACCTAGGTAAGTACTTCTGTTACACACAGTAATTATACAGATACGCCTGACTGCTGTGTGATGGACTCCTACCTAGGTAAGTGCTTCTGTTACACACAGTAATTATATAGATACACCTGACTGCTGTGTGATGGACTCCTACCTAGGTAAGTGCTTCTGTTACACACAGTAATTATATAGATACACCTGACTGCTGTGTGATGGACTCCTACCTAGGTAAGTGCTTCTGTTACACACAGTAATTATATAGATACACCTGACTGCTGTGTGATGGACTCCTACCTAGGTAAGTGCTTCTGTTACACACAGTAATTATACAGATACACCTGACTGCTGTATGATGGACTCCTACCTAGGTAAGTGCTTCTGTTACACACAGTAATTATACAGATACACCTGACTGCTGTGTGATGGACTCCTACCTAGGTAAGTGCTTCTGTTACACACAGTAATTATACAGATACACCTGACTGCTGTATGATGGACTCCTACCTAGGTAAGTGCTTCTGTTACACACAGTAATTATATAGATACACCTGACTGCTGTATGATGGACTCCTACCTAGGTAAGTGCTTCTGTTACACACAGTAATTATATAGATACACCTGACTGCTGTGTGATGGACTCCTACCTAGGTAAGTGCTTCTGTTACACACAGTAATTATACAGATACACCTGACTGCTGTATGATGGACTCCTACCTAGGTAAGTGCTTCTGTTACACACAGTAATTATATAGATACACCTGACTGCTGTGTGATGGACTCCTACCTAGGTAAGTGCTTCTGTTACACACAGTAATTATACAGATACACCTGACTGCTGTATGATGGACTCCTACCTAGGTAAGTGCTTCTGTTACACACAGTAATTATATAGATACACCTGACTGCTGTGTGATGGACTCCTACCTAGGTAAGTGCTTCTGTTACACACAGTAATTATATAGATATACCTGACTGCTGCATGATGGATTCCTACCTAGGTAAGTACTTCTGTTACACACAGTAATTATATAGATACACCTGACTGCTGTGTGATGGACTCCTACCTAGGTAAGTGCTTCTGTTACACACAGTAATTATACAGATACACCTGACTGCTGTATGATGGACTCCTACCTAGGTAAGTGCTTCTGTTACACACAGTAATTATATAGATACACCTGACTGCTGTGTGATGGACTCCTACCTAGGTAAGTGCTTCTGTTACACACAGTAATTATATAGATACACCTGACTGCTGTATGATGGACTCCTACCTAGGTAAGTGCTTCTGTTACATACAGTAATTATATAGATACACCTGACTGCTGTGTGATGGACTCCTACCTAGGTAAGTGCTTCTGTTACACACAGTAATTCTATGTCAGAACGGAAGCTCATATTATGCTAACTCTCTCCACTGCCCCTTTAAGCAGCAAAGGAAAATTTATTTGCAAAAAACCAACAGGCAAGAAAAACACATTTGCATATCATCACTTCACCCCCAACCAATCACAGTCCATATATCCCCAAACATGTAGTGACGTCAACTGCATCTAATCCTCTTTCCTTTGCTGCTCCCTTGTGAACAGGTCATGTATTTTTTGCTAGTGTGTTTAAATAAGAGTATTGTGTTTTACTGTTTGTACATGGTCTGTTCTTTTTCTTTCTAGGTTATTTCTAGCTCTGTGCTTGTAGTGGCAAATTCTTGCCCATCTACCAGTCCACGGATTGCTGGCAGTCATCCCTGTTCTCTTTGGGGGTTTTTTATTCCTCCTTCTGGTCCCTTTCCTACAACCTGCTTGTTATTCGGTACCACCTTGGTGTGGCTCCCGTTTTGTGTCTTGCCGCCTGGCTCCGTATCGGAGCTTCTACCGGTGGCCTCTCTGAGCGGATCCCGTCTTAGCGCATGCGCGATCCGGCTCTGTTTAACACCGCCCCCTCCCTCCCTGACGGACGGCTGCTTGGAGCGTTGCGCACCCGCGAGGTATCGGCCATTTTGTGGAGATCACCTCGCGGGTCTGCTGTGCTCTGGCTGTGCGTTGGGCTGTGAGGTACTCGGCAAGGCGGTTTTTTCACTGAAGTTTTCAGTTTAAACACTAAAAAATTTTGGTTCAGGGACTCCCTTATTTTATGATTTGGGGGTTTGTTCAGCCCATTTCTTTCCCTTTGTCAATTCCACGCTGATCCTAGTATTACTGTTGGGGGCCTTGTAGCTGTCACATTTTTTCTTGCTGTTAACACTGAGTCTTTTCAGTTTTGCTATACAGGGCTGCTGTGGCTTAGTGTCTAGGGCACTGGACTTTCCCACAGTACTCCTGGGTTTGATTCCAGCTACAGTAGTTCAAACATAGTTATATTTTTTGGCTGTATTATTTCTTGTCTGACCTCATCTATTATGTCCTCCTCCAGTGATGAAGGGGTTAATCACCCCTTGACTCCTTGTTCTGATACTATTGGTGCTATGTCTGGCGGGGCGGAGGGGGTTTCCATCCCTGTGCAGCAACCTGGGCGTTTGGGACTGGATCCTTCCTCCGCTCTTGGCAGTCAAGCTGCTCAATTCCAAACTTTTATGGAGCAATCCATGCAAAACATGTGGACGAAAATGTCTGCTTCCTTTCTGGATAATATGGCTTCTGTTATGACTAAAAAGACCCCGGCAGTGGGAAGTACTGCACATGATGCTCCCATCATGTTAACTCAGGCCGTCTCTCAGACGGCGGTTTGCTCTAAACCTGGAGGAAAACATAGTACGAAGCGTAGGCATTTGGGCTCTGACCCTGATCATTGCCACTCTAACAAGAGACACAGTGCTGAGACAACAGTTTGCACTTCTGTAAGGCAACCGCAAGATAAAGGCGGTGTTGACCAGTGTGGCTCTGTCCCACTATCCAGACCCTCACCTCAGGAGGAAGTTAAACTGAGGAATAAGAAGGTTCGCAGGGCCAAACCTGACTCCTATTGTTCCACTTCCGAGTCTTCGGATGAGGACTGGGGGCTTCCACCTCCTCAGGAGTTTTCTTCTGATGGGGAGGTGGAACCTCAGCCTACGGCTGTGGATTCTGGGTCGTCCGGGAATACCTCCCATCCCCTGTTGGATGTTCTGGGGTGTCCTTTGTTCGACCCAGAGGCCATTCGCCACCCTCGTTCGGCCGAGTGGTCCCCTATGGACCAGGTCTCGAAATATGTGGAACAATGGGTGCGTAAACCCCTTAGTAAAGATACGCGAAACAAATTGAGAGCGGAGTGTCCCCGTCCTTCTGTGGCCAATAAGGCATGTGACACACCTGAGTTAGACCCAAAAATGGTCAAGTTTATTAGTAAGTCGGGCAAGGACCCGAGGAAAGGTATTGACCGATCGCTTCGGTCCTGTCAGGACAAGCTTCTCGATGTTTTGGGCCCATTAACGAAGATGTTTGAGCTTACTGAACGCGCCCTGGTGTCTGCATCCCCGGTGGACGTTCAAGTTCTCCGGGGCTGGATTCAGCGGGCAATTTGTATTGTGGGCAATGCCAATTCGGCACTTTCAGCTGAAAGACGCAGGGCCATTCTCATAAAAATTGACCCAAAACTATCTGAGATGGCGGTTTCTGAACCAGGCCCATCGGCACAAGGCCAATTATTTGGGGACAGTTTCATCAAGGATCTGGGGAAATTTGTTACGGCTTTCACAGCCTTAGATAAAGCACAATCCTCTCTTAAGAAGGTGTTTCAGCCCCGTGTTTTCTTTAGGGCCGGGCGTGGCAGAGGTCGCTCTCCCGGCCGTACCGCACAGTCACAGCGTAGATACCAGACCTCAAATGTCCCTATGTTTAGGGGACAACCTCCCCAAGATCAGACTTATGGGGGCCAATTTTTTCCCCAGAGAAGCAGACCCTGGAGACCCAGGACGAACAGAGGACAATTTAAGTCAAGATCATATGCTGGTAAGTCTCTTTCAAAATGTTCAGTTTTCGGTGGGAAAAGTGGGGGGCAGACTCTCCCATTTTTCCCATCAGTGGGCTTCCATAACGTCAGATTCATGGATCCTTCAGACAGTGTTGGGCTATCAGATCGAGTTCTATTCCACTCCGATTCAACTGGCAGCTCCGCATCCTTTCCTTTTTTCCCAACCAGACAATCTCTTGGTGGACAACGAGATTGCGGACTTGCGAAGCAAATGAGCTATTGCTTTGGCCCCCAGCAATTCGGTGGGTTTTCTCAGCAATATCTTTCTGGTAAGAAAGAAAGATTCCGGTCTCAGACCGGTTATAAACCTTCGGTCCCTAAACGAGTTCGTTTTGTATCGGCACTTCAAGATGGAGGGCATTCATTGCCTCCGAGATCTTCTTGTACCAACAGATTGGCTCGTAAAGATCGACTTGAAGGATGCTTACCTGACGGTACCCATGGCCCCGTCATCTCAGGAGTACCTTCAGTTTCTGTGGCGGGGCCGGAGGTGGCAGTTCACCTGCCTGCCTTTTGGCCTCTCTTCAGCGCCTTGGTGCTTCACAAAGCTGCTGAAGCCTGTTGTTCAATTTTTACGTTGCCGAGGGGTTCGAATTATAATTTATCTGGACGACATGCTGATCATGTCTCAGGATCAGGAGATTCTTCTTTCCCACGTCGAGTTGACCCTCCGTCTTCTGACGTCGCTAGGGTTTCTCATCAATTGGGAGAAATCAGTGTTGGTCCCGTCTCGTCCTCTGGAATTCCTGGGGTTTCTGATAGATTCCGTTCAAGTAACTTTGAGTCTCCCAGGACCGAAGGTGCGGTCCATCCGCAAGGAGCTTCGGTCGGTCCTGAGGAAGGGACGGATTTCGTTGAGAGTTTTAGCTCGGATAGTGGGCCTTCTTTCGGCCTCCATTCAAGCCATCTTTCCAGGCCCCCTGCATTATCGGGCCTTACAGAGACTGAAGGCCAGGCATTTACGTCTCGGCCTAAGCTACGCAGACTTTGTAGATCTTTCTTCCGACGCTCGGGAAGAATTGGTCTGGTGGCTCAAACATTTAGACGCCTGGAATGGCAGGGCCATTTTCGGTTCATCTCCCGACGTGGTTATAGAGTCCGACGCCAGTCTCGTAGGTTGGGGCGCCAGACGAGGCTCTCTGTCAACCGGAGGGAAGTGGTCTCCCAGCGAAGCAGAACTACACATAAATTGTCTGGAACTTTTGGCGGGGTCTTTCGCCCTCAAGAGTTTGGCGAAGGATCAGGTGAACTGTTGTGTTCTGTTAAGGATGGACAACGTGTCCGCTGTGAGGTATATCAATCGCCTCGGCGGCACGAAATCCAAACGGTTGGCGGAATTGGCTCGGGATTTCTGGCATTTCTGCCTGGATCGCAATATTTCAGTTCAGGCAGAATACCTTCCTGGTTTGTCCAACGCGGTGGCCGATTGGAATTCCAGATTCCTGGTCGATCGCAGCGACTGGTTGTTACATCGGACTGTTTTCGCGGCCATTTCGGACCTTTGGGGTCCGTTTCAGATAGACCTTTTTGCGTCCCGTCTGAATTGCCAGATTCCGAGGTTTTTCAGTTGGAGGCCGGATCCGGAAGCTCTGGCGTTAGACGCTTTTCTGCAACCTTGGGGTCAGGATACAGTTTATGCGTTCCCTCCTTTCGCCATGATTGCTCGTACTATTGTCACCATCAGAAGACAGGAGGCGAGAGTAGCGTTAGTAACTCCTCTTTGGCCTGCTCAGCCTTGGTTACCTCAGTTGTTGGAACTGTCCTGCGACGCTCCGCGATTCCTACCTCTGTTTCCATCCCTTCTGGTGGATCCAGACGGGTCTCCTCACGACTTGATAATCGCGGGCTCTCTTCAGTTGGTTGTGTGGCTCCTGTCGGGGGTTCCTTCTGTGCCTCCTCTTTTTCGGCATCGGCTCAGTTCCTTTTGGAGGAATCATGGGCACCGGGTACCAGATCTATGTATCAGTCCGCCTGGTCCGCTTGGGACCGTTGGTGCTTGGAACGGGGTTTGGATCCCGTATCGGCATCTCCCGTGGAGGTTGTGAACTTTTTGTCCTGTTTGTTTGATCAGGGGAAAGCTTACCGTACAATTAATACGTATCGGTCGGCTATTTCTGCAGGTCATCGTTATTTTGAGGGTGCTCCGGTTGGTCAGTGCGCTCTGGTGTGTCGTCTTCTTCGGGGCATCAGATTTTCCAGACCTCCGCAATCACGTTATCATTCTTTGTGGGATGTTAATGCTGTGCTTGAGTTCCTGGAGGCTTGGCCTCAGAATGATGTTTTAACGTTAAAACAAATTTCTGCTAAATTGACTATGTTATTATGTTTTATTTCCTTTAAGAGGGTGTCGGACGTTCATGCCTTAGACCTTCATTCTAGATCTTTTACTCCGGAGGGTGTGCGATTTGCCATTCGCAGGCGTACTAAAACTAGTATGCGGGCGGTGGTTTATCCGGCTTTTCCTGAGAGACCACAATTGTGCGTAGTTCAGTGTCTTAAGGCATATAAGCGTCGGACGGCTCTTCTGAGGAAATCTGGGTGGACTCAATTGCTGATTTCATTTCGCAAACCGCATCTTCCGGTGTCTTCGGCCACGTAGGCAAGATGGGTGCGCTGGATCATGCAATTGTCTGGCATTGACATATCTCTGTTCGGTGCACATTCTTCCAGAGGTGCTATGGCGTCTATGGCCCTGCAAGTTGGGGGTCGTTTGGAGGATGTTCTCCGAGCAGCGGATTGGTCTAGGGAGTCCACCTTTAGGGGTTTTTATTTTAAACCGGTGGTACATGTGGCTAGTCAGGTTGTGTCTCAGCTTTGAACTAGCATAATATGAGCTTCCGTTCTGACATAGAATTCGTGGATTTTCCTAACTTCTGTGATGGAAAGTCAGAATTCTATTAAAGACACGGAAGCGAATATTATCCCCCCCATTTACCCTCCCCTTTCATTATTCTCTTGTTTCTTCAGGTTGATGTATCCTGAGCGGCAGTGCTGTGTGGACGTGTTCTTTATGAGAATCTTTGTTGCCTGTTGGAGTTCCAGTTCCAGTTTGGACACTCAACGGTTGTTTGGAGTTCGGTTTCCAGGATTGAACAGTTTGCAGTTTTGTTCCTGTGCCAGTGTGGAGATGACCTGTTCTTCGGTCGCTTTATGGCAGAAAGAGGATTAGATGCAGTTGACGTCACTACATGTTTGGGGATATATGGACTGTGATTGGTTGGGGGTGAAGTGATGATATGCAAATGTGTTTTTCTTGCCTGTTGGTTTTTTGCAAATACATTTTCCTTTGCTGCTTAAAGGGGCAGTGGAGAGAGTTAGCATAATATTCGCTTCCGTGTCTTTAATAGAATTCTGACTTTCCATCACAGAAGTTAGGAAAATCCACGAATTATATAGATATACCTGACTGCTGTGTGATGGACTCCTACCTAGGTAAGTGCTTCTGTTACACACAGTAATTATATAGATACACCTGACTGCTGTATGATGGACTCCTACCTAGGTAAGTGCTTCTGTTACACACAGTAATTATATAGATACACCTGACTGATGTATGATGGACTCCTACCTAGGTAAGTGCTTCTGTTACACGGTAATTATATACACACACCTGACTGCTGTGTGATGGACTCCTACCTAGGTAAGTGCTTCTGTTACACACAGTAATTATATAGATATGCCTGACTGCTGTGTGATGGACTCCTACCTAGGTAAGTGCTTCTGTTACACACAGTAATTATATAGATACACCTGACTGCTGTGTGATGGACTCCTACCTAGGTAAGTGCTTCTGTTACACACAGTAATTATACAGATACTCCTGACTGCTGTATGATGGACTCCTACCTAGGTAAGTGCTTCTGTTACACACAGTAATTATACAGATACTCCTGACTGCTGTGTGATGGACTCCTACCTAGGTAAGTGCTTCTGTTACACACAGTAATTCTATAGATACGCCTGACTGCTGTGTGATGGACTCCTACCTAGGTAAGTGCTTCTGTTACACACAGTAATTATGTAGATACACCTGACTGCTGTATGATGGACTCCTACCTAGGTAAGTGCTTCTTTTACACACAGTAATTATATAGATACACCTGACTGCTGTATGATGGACTCCTACCTAGGTAAGTGCTTCTGTTACACACAGTAATTACATAGGGACACCTGACTGCTGTGTGATGGACTCCTACCTAGGTAAGTACTTCTGTTACACACAGTAATTATATAGATACACCTGACTGCTGTATGATGACTCCTACCTAGGTAAGTGCTTCTGTTACACACAGTAATTATACAGATACACCTGACTGCTGTGTGATGGACTCCTACCTAGGTAAGTACTTCTGTCACACAGTAATTATATAGATACACCTGACTGCTGTGTGATGGACTCCTACCTAGGTAAGTGCTTCTGTTACACACAGTAATTATATAGATACACCTGACTGCTGTATGATGGACTCCTACCTAGGTAAGTACTTCTGTTACACACAGTAATTATATAGATACACCTGACTGCTGTAAGATGGACTCCTACCTAGGTAAGCGCTTCTGTTACACACAGTAATTATATAGATACACCTGACTGCTGTGTGATGGACTCCTACCTAGGTAAGTGCTCCTGTTACACAGTAATTATATAGATACACCTGACTGCTGTGGGATGGACTCCTACCTAGGTAAGTGCTTCTGTTACACACAGTAATTATATAGATACGCCTGACTGCTGTGTGATGGACTCCTACCTAGGTAAGTGCTTCTGTTACACACAGTAATTATATAGATACACCTGACTGCTGTGTGATGGACTCCTACCTAGGTAAGTGCTTCTGTTACACACAGTAATTATATAGATACACCTGACTGCTGTATGATGGACTCCTACCTAGGTAAGTGCTTCTGTTACACACAGTAATTATATAGATACACCTGACTGATGTATGATGGACTCCTACCTAGGTAAGTGCTTCTGTTACACGGTAATTATATACACATACCTGACTGCTGTGTGATGGACTCCTACCTAGGTAAGTGCTTCTGTTACACACAGTAATTATATAGATACGCCTGACTGCTGTGTGATGGACTCCTACCTAGGTAAGTGCTTCTGTTACACACAGTAATTATATAGATACACCTGACTTCTGTATGATGGACTCCTACCTAGGTAAGTGCTTCTGTTACACACAGTAATTATACAGATACTCCTGACTGCTGTATGATGGACTCCTACCTAGGTAAGTGCTTCTGTTACACACAGTAATTATACAGATACTCCTGACTGCTGTGTGATGGACTCCTACCTAGGTAAGTGCTTCTGTTACACACAGTAATTATATAGATACACCTGACTGCTGTGTGATGGACTCCTACCTAGGTAAGTGCTTCTGTTACACACAGTAATTCTATAGATACGCCTGACTGCTGTGTGATGGACTCCTACTTAGGTAAGTGCTTCTGTTACACACAGTAATTATGTAGATACACCTGACTGCTGTATGATGGACTCCTACCTAGGTAAGTGCTTCTTTTACACACAGTAATTATATAGATACACCTGACTGCTGTGTGATGGACTCCTACCTAGGTAAGTACTTCTGTTACACACAGTAATTATATAGATACACCTGACTGCTGTATGATGACTCCTACCTAGGTAAGTGCTTCTGTTACACACAGTAATTATACAGATACACCTGACTGCTGTGTGATGGGCTCCTACCTAGGTAAGTACTTCTGTCACACAGTAATTATATAGATACACCTGACTGCTGTGTGATGGACTCCTACCTAGGTAAGTGCTTCTGTTACACACAGTAATTATATAGATACACCTGACTGCTGTATGATGGACTCCTACCTAGGTAAGTACTTCTGTTACACACAGTAATTATATAGATACACCTGACTGCTGTATGATGGACTCCTACCTAGGTAAGCGCTTCTGTTACACACAGTAATTATATAGATACACCTGACTGCTGTGTGATGGACTCCTACCTAGGTAAGTGCTCCTGTTACACAGTAATTATATAGATACACCTGACTGCTGTGTGATGGACTCCTACCTAGGTAAGCGCTTCTGTTACACACAGTAATTATATAGATATACACCTGACTGCTGTATGATGGACTCCTACCTAGGTAAGTACTTCTGTTACACACAGTAATTATATAGATACACCTGACTGCTGTATGATGGACTCCTACCTAGGTAAGTGCTTCTGTTACACACAGTAATTATATAGATACACCTGACTGCTGTGTGATGACTCCTACCTAGGTAAGTGCTTCTGTTACACACAGTAATTATACAGATACACCTGACTGCTGTGTGATGGGCTCCTACCTAGGTAAGTACTTCTGTCACACAGTAATTATATAGATACACCTGACTGCTGTGTGATGGACTCCTACCTAGGTAAGTGCTTCTGTTACACACAGTAATTATATAGATACACCTGACTGCTGTATGATGGACTCCTACCTAGGTAAGTACTTCTGTTACACACAGTAATTATATAGATACACCTGACTGCTGTATGATGGACTCCTACCTAGGTAAGCGCTTCTGTTACACACAGTAATTATATAGATACACCTGACTGCTGTGTGATGGACTCCTACCTAGGTAAGTGCTCCTGTTACACAGTAATTATATAGATACACCTGACTGCTGTGTGATGGACTCCTACCTAGGTAAGCGCTTCTGTTACACACAGTAATTATATAGATATACACCTGACTGCTGTATGATGGACTCCTACCTAGGTAAGTACTTCTGTTACACACAGTAATTATATAGATACACCTGACTGCTGTATGATGGACTCCTACCTAGGTAAGTGCTTCTGTTACACACAGTAATTTTATGGCAAGCCCACGGAGGCTTCATATTATGCTATAATCCTTCTCCACTGCTCCACTCAGCAGCAAGAGAAACTTTATTGTTACATACAGAGAAAAAAAAAGAACTGAACCCATCATACTCCACCCCCAGTTAACCACTCCCACAATCCCTATAAACTGGGAAGCCTCCTTCAACTCCTCCTCTTTCTTGCTGCTCCCTTAGAGATAAGTTTGCTTTTTAATGTCTGAAATCTGTAGATTTTAATTTGTTTTACACATATACTTTATCTGTAGATTCTAGTCTGTATTATATATATATTTTATCTGTAGATTGTAGTCTAGTATAGATATTCTCTATCTGTAGATTCTAGTTTGTATTTTAGATATACTTTATATTCTGTATTATACATATATATTTTATCTGTAAATACTAATCTGTATTATAGACTTATATTTTATCTGTAGATACTAGTCTACATTATAGGTATACAGGTTCTGTAGATTCAAGTTTGTATTATAGATATACCTTATACTCTGTATTATACATAGATTTTATCTATAGATTCTAGTCTATAATATAGATATTCTTTATCTGTGGATTATAGTTTGTATTTAAGCTATACTTTATACTCTGTATCATACTTTTTATTTGTAGATACTAGTTTTTAGTACATATATACATTGTCTGTAGATTCTAGTGTGTATAACATATACATTATCTGTAGTGTTAGTATGTATTATACACATACCTTCTCAGTTACACATGGTTCCCCTGTAGTGGTTATTACAAATTCTATAAGCTCTCCAGAACATAAAGTGGCACAGTGGCACAGTATTATTATCTGATATAAAACATGGCTTCAGTCTACCATGAGGTATTCAGTTAAGACAAACAAGAAAATACCATCAAGTGTACAGTCAAAACTAAAAACAGCACCACCTACTGACTGAACAGTATATGACACATAAACATTATACATAATAGTTTTTACACTAGAATACACATAGCTGTATTATTGGTATGTTATGTATTAAGTTATACATGTGTGCTTGTACACTATTGTCCTGTGTGTCTCTGTATTGTCCCACTTTGACTGTGCCTGACCCTCTGTTATGCTTTTTTGCTGTCTGGGGCCAGTCACTATTTTGCTCTCCAATTGACTGTATTTTATATCCCTCTTTGTTGATGTTTATTGCTTCTTCTTCTTTCCTCTGGTAAATTTACTGTACATCCCTTTGTTTGAGTTTTTTCTCTATGGGTAGATTTCTCAGTTTTTGTTGGTAATGGGCTCTTGCTGTAGAGCCCCTTGTTTATGTGTGTTTCTCTTCATTCCTTGGGTTTCCTTTCCGTTGGGTTTGTCCCTCTTTTAGCCTCGCTGATCTCTTTGGCTCACTCTTGCCTCACTCCTTGTTGGAGCCTTTTTCCGTTGTCCTCCTGGCGTGGTAGTAAGGACTCTCTTGGCTGAGCCGCGCTATTGAGCATGCACAGTTTGGCATAGTCGCGCACACATGATTCAACTTCAGGACGTGCTCAGTCCCTGTCTCTTCCTTTCCGCCAAAACGGTTCCTGGGTTGTGACTGCGGCAGATCTATTTCTTTATGTTGTATGTGCTTTATTGCTTATTTAATTCATTTTGTTAAGGACTACCATACTAAAATGTCTTGCTCTCTTGCATATATATTTTACCCTTGTAATTCTTATCTGGGCATAGCTCTGCTTGCGTATATATCTGACCCTAGTAATTCCTATCTAGGCATAGATCTACTTGCATATGTCTTTCATCCTAGTAATTCCTATCTAGGTATAGATCTACTTGCATATGTCTTTCATCCTAGTAATTCCTATCTAGGCATAGATCTACTTGCATATGTCTTTCATCCTAGTAATTCCTATCTAGGTATAGATCTACTTGCATATGTCTTTCATCCTAGTAATTCCTATCTAGGCATAGATCTACTTGCATATGTCTTTCATCCTAGTAATTCCTATCTAGGTATAGATCTACTGTTATATATCTTTAACCTTAGTAATTCCTATCTAGGCATAGATCTACTGGTATATATCTTTAACCCTAGTAATTCCTATCTAGGCATAGATCTACTTGCATATGTCTTTAACCCTAGTAATTATTATCTAGGCGTAGATCTACTTGCATATGTCTTTAATCCTAGTGATTCCTATCTAGGCATAGATCTACTTGCATATGTCTTTAACCCTAGTAATTATTATCTAGACGTAGATCTACTTGCATATGTCTTTAATCCTAGTGATTCCTATCTAGGCATAGATCTACTTGCATATGTCTTTAACCCTAGTAATTATTATCTAGGCGTAGATCTACTTGCATATGTCTTTAATCCTAGTGATTCCTATCTAGGCATAGATCTACTTGCATATGTCTTTAATCCTAGTGATTCCTATCTAGGCATAGATCTACTGGTATATATCTTTAACCCTAGTAATTCCTATCTAGGCATAGATCTACTTGCATACATCTTTAACCCTAGTATTTCCTATTTTGGCATAGATCTACTTGTGCATATCCTTACCCCTACTAATTCCTATCTAGGCAAAGATTTGTATCTCTATTTAACCCTGGTAATTCCTATCTGGGCATAGACCTACTTGCACATATGTTTAATCCTAGTATTCCCTAGCTAGGCATAGATCTATTTGCACATGTGTTTAATCCTAGTTTTTCCTATCTAGGCATAGATCTACTTGTGTATATATTTAACCCTACTAATTCCTATCTAGGCATAGATCTAATTGCATCTATATTTAACCCTGGTAATTCCTATCTGGGCATAGATCTACTGGCATATTTATGTAACCCTAGTAATTGCTCTCTGGGCATAGATCTACTAGCTTATGTGTATGTGTGTATGTGTATGTATATGTGTATGTATATGTGTGTGTATATGTGTGTGTATATGTATGTGTATGTATGTATATTTAGCCCCAGTAATTCCTATCTGGGCATATATCTACTTGCATATAGCTTTAACCCTTCTAATTCCTATCGGGGCATATGTCTTTATGCATTTCCATATGTGTATCAGTTACGCTGTCAGTGCTTATTTTTATTACCCTGGAATATACATATATCTACTATACTTCCTTCAGCATGGTAGGGGTTAACCCCAATTTGTCTATCGTCCACTTAATTGAAGCTGGCACTCTGTCTGGCGGGGCTGAGGGGATTTCCAGTATGGCGGAGCAATCTGGCTGACCCAGACTGGGACTTCCCTCCGCTTTCGGTGTGCAGACTGCGCAGTGTCACGGCATTGGGGTACAGTCCATGCTATGCATGTTTACTATCTGTCTGCCTTCCCCTTTTGAGTCCATGTCTGCAGCTATAACACATGACCCCGGCAGTGGGAAGTACTGCACATGATGCCCCCATCGTGTCTGAATAGCCCCTCCCTTGGACGGCTGCTTCTGTCAATACTGGATGACTTTTTACTCAATGCAGACTTTCTGTCCCAAACTCAGGTTAATTTACTTCGGAATAAGGCAAATTCTGCTGGTGCAGGTTGTACCCTGCTTTGACACCGCAAACTACAGGCGGTTATGAATGGTGCGGCTCCGTCCCACTACCTGACCCTCACCTCAGGAGGAGGAAGTTCATCTGAGGAATGACCCTCACCTCAGGAGGGAATAGATCTGAGGTATATGAAGCTTTCAGGTGCTTAACCTGACTCCTAATGTGTTGCCAGTTGATTTTCTGATGGGCATGCCTCCCTTTAGCACATACTTGCTATCAGAGCTCAAAATTTCCACTAGCCAATGGCGAGTGAAAATTCAGCCCTGGCGGGTAAGCTGTGGCTTGCAGTGGCGAGTAACTTTTCAGGTCTGGCTAGTAGCAAAGGACTTCCAATTTTAAGCCCTACTCACTATATCTTATGGCCAGCTTTGATTTTATGCGGCTTTGTTTGCACATGCATCAATCCTTTCCTAAGGAGGAGGTTATATACCGATGAATTATGACTTAGCGTTTGAGCCCAATCTCTTGCCTATGCCTAGTTTGGTCTTCTTTCCTATATTTTGTGCGGCTTAGTTCCCACACATGAGATCCTTTCCTCACAAGAAAGGTATATCCTGCCGAATGGTCATATTATGTGTTGAGCCAGATCTCTTGCCTATGCCTAGTTTGGACTTCTTTCCTATACTTTGTGCGGCTTAGTTCCCACACATGAGATCCTTTCCTCCTGAGGAAGGTATATCCTGCTGAATGGTCATATTATGTGTTGAGCCTGATCTCTTGCCTATGCCTAGTATGGTCCTAGTTTGGTCAGATTTACTTTACTTTGTGCACCTTTTGTTTCCGCATGTGAACCTCTCCTCCATGGGGCAATTTTTTGTGATTGTGATCTTGCAGGTTGAACCCAATTTCTGGTTGTACTCTTGTTTCTCCGCTTCGCCTGGGTTGCTTGTTGTTGCATGGGATCTCGCTTGTTGCGTCTGTGTCTTGACGCCTCCACTCTGGACGGCTTTTGGTTGGGGCGGCTTGGTTCCTCACTACATCCTTTTCTCTAAAGATTTTTTCTTTTCCAGGGTTTCTTTTCTTCCATTGGGACCAGTGGGGGGCAGTCATCCCGCTTTTCCCCGCCGCTGGTTTTTTCGCTTTCCATCTTGTTTCTGTTTGATGGTCTGGTCGTGTTTCTGTTTGGCTGCGGTAGGCCTCTACCGTGCCTCCCTTGGTATCTCTTGGGCTTGCATCGAGTCATCTTTGGTGAATGGCCTTCCTGTCGGTTGGTGTCCTTGCTTCAGTCGGCTTTGTTATACAGCGTCTTTTTCTTTCTCCCTTTGGGTGCGTCTGTATTGTGTTTGTTTTTCTTGATGTTTGGTTTTTGGTCTACGGGTTTTCCCCTTGTACCATTTTCTACCTTTTTCTCTATGCATATTGGTGTTTTCTCTTTTTCTACAGTTCTCCTTCTTTCTGTTCGGAAAGGGCGTTTCCTTTCCCATCTTGGGGTTAGGTTTTGGGTCCTCTCTGATCTTTCATGTGTGTTTCCTGGAGTTTCAGTTCGGCTTTGGCTGTTTGGGGCTTTTGCCTTGCTTAATGGTGGTCTCAGTAGAGATTTTCTTTTTCTACCTTGGTCTCCCCGTGTATTCCTCGACATTGGTCTTTTTATCTGTGGCTGATTGTCCTCCTGCCAGGACTCTTGACCCCTAGGTGGGTCATTTTCTTTTGGGGTGTGTTGCAGTCAAGTCATTCGGATCAGGAATGGCATGCTTGGCCGTGGGTCTTGGATTTCCTTCCTTGCTGCCCTTTGTCTTGGGATGTGTTTGATTGGCATGGTTGTGGTTATTGGGTTTCCTCCTTTTGGGGTATGTGTGTGTTCATGTCTGGGCAACCTCGTGGTTGTTTAATAGTTTGTGCTCGGTGTTGCTGATTGGTCCAGTGTGTGTACCTTTTGGGTCTTTGTTTTTAACTTATCTTCTGTCTAATTAACGTATGTTGTTTAGCTTTGAACTAGCATAATATGAAGCCTCCGTGGGCTTGCCATAAAATTCGTGGATTTTCCTAACAATTGTGACGGAAAGTCGGAATTTTATTAAAGACACGGAGGCGAATATTATCCCTCCAGTGTTCCCTCCCCTTTCACTGTTTTCCTCTCCTTCCAGGTGGATCTCTGCAGCCTTGTTCTGCTTGGTGTAAGATCTGCTGTTGGTTCCAGGTTGCTGTTTCCTGAAGGACGTTTCCAAGGGATCATGTTCTTCGGTCGCTTCACTAAGAAAGAGGAGGAGTTGAAGGAGGCTTCCCAGTTTTATAGGGATTGTGGGAGTGGTTAACTGGGGGTGGAGTATGATGGGGTTCAGTTCTTTTTTTTTCTCTGTATGGTAACAATAAAGTTTCTCTTGCTGCTGAGTGGAGCAGTGGAGAAGGATTATAGCATAATATTCGCCTCCGTGTCTTTAATAAAATTCCGACTTTCCGTCACAATTGTTAGGAAAATCCACGAATTATATAGATACACCTGACTGCTGTGTGATGACTCCTACCTAGGTAAGTGCTTCTGTTACACACAGTAATTATACAGATACACCTTGACTGCTGTGTGATGGACTCCTACCTAGGTAAGTGCTTCTGTTACACACAGTAATTATATAGATATACCTGACTGCTGTATTGATGGACTCCTACCTAGGTAAGTGCTTCTGTTACACACAGTAATTATATAGATACACCTGACTGCTGTGTGACGGACTCCTACCTAGGTAAGTGCTTCTGTTACACACAGTAATTATACAGATACACCTGACTGCTGTATGATGACTCCTACCTAGGTAAGTGCTTCTGTTACACACAGTAATTATACAGATACACCTGACTGCTGTGTGATGGACTCCTACCTAGGTAAGTGCTTCTGTTACACACAGTAATTATATAGATATACCTGACTGCTGTATGATGGACTCCTACCTAGGTAAGTGCTTCTGTTACACACAGTAATTATATAGATACACCTGACTGCTGTGTGATGACTCCTACCTAGGTAAGTGCTTATGTTACACACAGTAATTATACAGATACACCTGACTGCTGTGTGATGACTCCTACCTAGGTAAGTGCTTCTGTTACACACAGTAATTATATAGATATACCTGACTGCTGTATGATGGACTCCTACCTAGGTAAGTGCTTCTGTTACACACAGTAATTCTATAGATACGCCTGACTGCTGTGTGATGGACTCCTACCTAGGTAAGTGCTTCTGTTACACACAGTAATTATATAGATACACCTGACTGCTGTATGATGGACTCCTACCTAGGTAAGTGCTTCTGTTACACACAGTAATTATATAGATACACCTGACTGATGTATGATGGACTCCTACCTAAGTAAGTGCTTCTGCTACACGGTAATTATATCACACACCTGACTGCTGTGTGATGGACTCCTACCTAGGTAAGTGCTTCTGTTACACACAGTAATTATATAGATACGCCTGACTGCTGTGTGATGGACTCCTACCTAGGTAAGTGCTTCTGTTACACACAGTAATTATATAGATACACCTGACTTCTGTATGATGGACTCCTACCTAGGTAAGTGCTTCTGTTACACACAGTAATTATACAGATACTGCCTGACTGCTGTGTGATGGACTCCTACCTAGGTAAGTGCTTCTGTTACACACAGTAATTATATAGATACACCTGACTGCTGTGTGATGGACTCCTACCTAGGTAAGTGCTTCTGTTACACACAGTAATTATGTAGATACACCTGACTGCTGTATGATGGACTCCTACCTAGGTAAGTGCTTCTTTTACACACAGTAATTATATAGATACACCTGACTGCTGTATGATGGACTCCTACCTAGGTAAGGTGCTTCTGTTACACACAGTAATTACATAGGGACACCTGACTGCTGTGTGATGGACTCCTACCTAGATAAGTACTTCTGTTACACACAGTAATTATATAGATACACCTGACTGCTGTATGATGACTCCTACCTAGGTAAGTGCTTCTGTTACACACAGTAATTATACAGATACACCTGACTGCTGTGTGATGGACTCCTACCTAGGTAAGTACTTCTGTCACACAGTAATTATATAGATACACCTGACTGCTGTGTGATGGACTCCTACCTAGGTAAGTGCTTCTGTTACACACAGTAATTATATAGATACACCTGACTGCTGTATGATGGACTCCTACCTAGGTAAGCGCTTCTGTTACACACAGTAATTATATAGATACACCTGACTGCTGTGTGATGGACTCCTACCTAGGTAAGTGCTCCTGTTACACAGTAATTATATAGATACACCTGACTGCTGTGTGATGGACTCCTACCTAGGTAAGCGCTTCTGTTACACACAGTAATTATATAGATACACCTGACTGCTGTGTGATGGACTCCTACCTAGGTAAGTGCTCCTGTTACACAGTAATTATATAGATACATCTGACTGCTGTGTGATGGACTCCTACCTAGGTAAGCGCTTCTGTTACACACAGTAATTATATAGATATACACCTGACTGCTGTATGATGGACTCCTACCTAGGGTAAGTACTTCTGTTACACACAGTAATTATATAGATACACCTGACTGCTGTATGATGGACTCCTACCTAGGTAAGTGCTTCTGTTACACCAGTAATTATATAGATACACCTGACTGCTGTGTAATGACTCCTACCTAGGTAAGTGCTTCTGTTACACACAGTAATTATACAGATACACCTGACTGCTGTGTGATGGACTCCTACCTAGGTAAGTGCTTCTGTTACACACAGTAATTATATAGATATACCTGACTGCTGTATGATGGACTCCTACCTAGGTAAGTGCTTCTGTTACACACAGTAATTATATAGATACACCTGACTGCTGTGTGACGGACTCCTACCTAGGTAAGTGCTTCTGTTACACACAGTAATTATACAGATACACCTGACTGCTGTATGATGACTCCTACCTAGGTAAGTGCTTCTGTTACACACAGTAATTATACAGATACACCTGACTGCTGTGTGATGGACTCCTACCTAGGTAAGTGCTTCTGTTACACACAGTAATTATATAGATATACCTGACTGCTGTATGATGGACTCCTACCTAGGTAAGTGCTTCTGTTACACACAGTAATTATATAGATACACCTGACTGCTGTGTGATGACTCCTACCTAGGTAAGTGCTTCTGTTACACACAGTAATTATACAGATACACCTGACTGCTGTGTGATGGACTCCTACCTAGGTAAGTGCTTCTGTTACACACAGTAATTATATAGATATACCTGACTGCTGTATGATGGACTCCTACCTAGGTAAGTGCTTCTGTTACACACAGTAATTATATAGATACACCTGACTGCTGTGTGACGGACTCCTACCTAGGTAAGTGCTTCTGTTACACACAGTAATTATACAGATACACCTGACTGCTGTATGATGACTCCTACCTAGGTAAGTGCTTCTGTTACACACAGTAATTATACAGATACACCTGACTGCTGTGTGATGGACTCCTACCTAGGTAAGTGCTTCTGTTACACACAGTAATTATATAGATATACCTGACTGCTGTATGATGGACTCCTACCTAGGTAAGTGCTTCTGTTACACACAGTAATTATATAGATACACCTGACTGCTGTGTGACGGACTCCTACCTAGGTAAGTGCTTCTGTTACACACAGTAATTATATAGATACACCTGACTGCTGTGTGATGGACTCCTACCTAGGTAAGTACTTCTGTTACATACGGTTATTACACAGATACACCTGACTGCTGTATGATGGACTCCTACCTAGGTAAGTGCTTCTGTTACACACAGTAATTATATAGATACACCTGACTGCTGTGTGATGACTCCTACCTAGGTAAGTGCTTCTGTTACACACAGTAATTATACAGATACACCTGACTGCTGTGTGATGGACTCCTACCTAGGTAAGTGCTTCTGTTACACACAGTAATTATATAGATATACCTGACTGCTGTATGATGGACTCCTACCTAGGTAAGTGCTTCTGTTACACACAGTAATTATATAGATACACCTGACTGCTGTGTGACGGACTCCTACCTAGGTAAGTGCTTCTGTTACACACAGTAATTATACAGATACACCTGACTGCTGTATGATGACTCCTACCTAGGTAAGTGCTTCTGTTACACACAGTAATTATACAGATACACCTGACTGCTGTGTGATGGACTCCTACCTAGGTAAGTGCTTCTGTTACACACAGTAATTATATAGATATACCTGACTGCTGTATGATGGACTCCTACCTAGGTAAGTGCTTCTGTTACACACAGTAATTATATAGATACACCTGACTGCTGTGTGATGACTCCTACCTAGGTAAGTGCTTCTGTTACACACAGTAATTATACAGATACACCTGACTGCTGTGTGATGGACTCCTACCTAGGTAAGTGCTTCTGTTACACACAGTAATTATATAGATATACCTGACTGCTGTATGATGGACTCCTACCTAGGTAAGTGCTTCTGTTACACACAGTAATTATATAGATACACCTGACTGCTGTGTGACGGACTCCTACCTAGGTAAGTGCTTCTGTTACACACAGTAATTATACAGATACACCTGACTGCTGTATGATGACTCCTACCTAGGTAAGTGCTTCTGTTACACACAGTAATTATACAGATACACCTGACTGCTGTGTGATGGACTCCTACCTAGGTAAGTGCTTCTGTTACACACAGTAATTATATAGATATACCTGACTGCTGTATGATGGACTCCTACCTAGGTAAGTGCTTCTGTTACACACAGTAATTATATAGATACACCTGACTGCTGTGTGACGGACTCCTACCTAGGTAAGTGCTTCTGTTACACACAGTAATTATATAGATACACCTGACTGCTGTGTGAAGGACTCCTACCTAGGTAAGTGCTTCTGTTACACACAGTAATTATACAGATACACCTGACTGCTGTGTGATGGACTCCTACCTAGGTAAGTGCTTCTGTTACACACAGTAATTATATAGATACACCTGACTGCTGTGTGATGGACTCCTACCTAGGCTGTTACACACAGTGATTATATAGATACACCTGACTGCTGTGTGACGGACTCCTACCTAGGTAAGTGCTTCTGTTACACACAGTAATTATACAGATACACCTGACTGCTGTATGATGGACTCCTACCTAGGTAAGTGCTTCTGTTACACACAGTAATTATACAGATACTCCTGACTGCTGTATAATGGACTCCTACCTAGGTAAGTACTTCTGTTACATACGGTTATTACACAGATACACCTGACTGCTGTGTGTGTTATTGGGGGCCCCACAGTGTACCCCAGAGGCCATCAGGTCTGCGTATTGAATTACAGAAGGGGGAGGGTCCTGTATCCATCTCTGCAATGAGTTCAGCAGAGCTGGCAGTTTGCCCGTGTGAGACCAACGCACTGACCAGGAGACCTGCACATCCCTCACCCTGCACCTAAACACACACTGACCCCCAATATCCACACACACAGCCCCCCTGAACCTTCCCATCACCCACCTGAGAGAGCAGGGCCAGGAGAGAAGACAGACACAGAATGAGATCACAGGCCTGAGACTGCAGATTCACACCAACAGCTAATCCTGATCCGCTCACCTCCCCGTCTACCAGCAGCATCTATCAGAGCCGTCCTCCCTCCCCTTATCCTCTCCTCCCTCCCCATCTACCAGCACCTCCCCTTCTCCTCTCCTCCCTCCCCATCTACCATCACCTCCCCTTCTACTCTCCTCCTCCCCCAGCAGCATCTATCAGAGCCGTCCTCCCTCCCCTTATCCTCTCCTCCCTCCCCATCTACCAGCACCTCCCTTCTCCTCTCCTCCCTCCCCATCTACCATCACCTCCCCTTCTACTCTCCTCCTCCCCCAGCAACATCTATCAGAGCCGTCCTCCCTCCCATCTACCAGCACCTCCCCATTACCAGCACCTCCCCTTCTCCTCTCCTCCCTCCCATCTACCAGCACCTCCCATTATCCTCTCCTCCCTCCCCATCTACCAGCACTTCTCCTCCCTCCCCATCTACCAGCACTTCCCTTCTCCTCTCCTCTCCTCCTCCCCCAGCAAGTCACATGAGCTTGGAAAGAAAACACTTCCCTAATTGTGTAACATGCACATTGACACATACACAGCAACACACACTGACACATACACACACACACTGACACAGCAACACACACTGACACATACACACACACACTGACACAGCAACACATACTGACACATACACACACACACTGACACATATACACATACTGACACATACACACACACACTGACACATATACACACACTGACACATACACACACACACTGACACATACACAAACACTGACACACACACTGACACATTCACACACGCTGACACTGACACATACACACACTCACACATACACACAGCAACACACACTGACACATACACACACTGACACAGCAACACACACTGACACATACGACACACTCACACATACACACGCTGACACAGCAACACACACTGACACAGCAACACATACTGACACATACACACGCTGACACATACACACACTGACACATATACACATACTGACACATACACACACACACTGACACAGCAACACATACTGACACATACACAAACACTGACACACACACACACTGACACATTCACACACGCTGACACTGACACATACACACACTCACACATACACACGCTGACACAGCAACACACACTGACACATACACACACTCACACATACACACGCTGACACAGCAACACACACTGACACAGCAACACACAGTGACACATACACACACTCACACATACACACGCTGACACAGCAACACACACTCACACACACTCACACATACACACGCTGACACAGCAACACACACTGACACAGCAACACATACTGACACACACACACACTGACACATACACACACACACTGACACATATACACATACTGACACATACACACACACACTGACACATATACACATACTGACACATACACAAACACTGACACACACACTGACACATTCACACACGCTGACACTGACACAGCAACACACACTGACACATACACACACACACAGCAACACACACTGACACATACACACACTCACACATACACACACTGACACAGCAACACACACTGACACATACACACACTGACACAGCAACACACACACTGAGACATACACACACTGAGACATACACAGCAACACACACTGACACATACACTCACTGACACATACACTCACTGACACATACACACACACTCACACATACATACACACACTGACACAGCAACACACACTGACACATACACACACTGAGACATACACTCACTGACACATACACACACCGAGGCATACACAGCAACACACACTGACACATACACTCACTGACACTTGCACACTCACTGACACATACATACACTCACTGACACATACACACTGACACAACATACACACTGACACATACACCCACACACATACTCACTGACACATACACACACTGAGACATACACAGCAACACTCACTGACACATACACACTCACCTGACACATACACACACTGACACATACACACACTCACTGACACATACTGACACGGCATACACACTCACTGACACATACACACTGACACATTCACTGCAACACACACTGACACATACATACACACACTGACACATACACACACACACTGACACATTCACTACAACACACACTGACACATACACAGCAACACACACTGACACATTCACTGCAACACACACACCACACCTCTTCACTACAACACACACTGACACATACAAAGCAACACACACTGACACATACACAACACACACTACTACTACTACACACTGACACATACACCCAACACACACACGCTCCTACTACTACACACTGACACTGAAACACACACTGACACATACACAGCAACACACACCACACTTCTTCACTGCTACACACACTGACACATACACAGCAACACACACACTTTGCTACTACTACACACTGACACATACACAGCAACACACACAAATGCCACTACTACACCCTGACACATGCACAGCAACACACACGCTACTACTAGACACTGACACATACACAGCAACACACACACACTACTACTACATACTGACACATACACAGCTACACACACTCGCTACTACTACACACTGACACATACACAGCTACACACACTCGCTACTACTACACACTGACACATACACAGCAACACACACGCTACTACTACTACACACTGACACATACACAGCAACACACACGCTACTACTACTACACACTGACACATACACACACTGACACAGCAACACACACTCACACATACACACACTCACACATACACACGCTGACACAGCAACACACACTGACACAGCAACACATACTGACACATACACACACACTGACACATATACAACATACTGACACATACACAAACACTGACACACACACACACACACACACACTGACACATTCACACACGCTGACACTGACACAGCAACACACACTGACACATACACACATTCACACAGCAACACACACTGACACATACACACACTCACACATACACACACTGACACAGCAACACACACTGACACAGCAACACACACTGACACATACACACACTGAGACATACACAGCAACACACACTGACACATACACTCACTGACACATACACACACACTCACACATACATACACACACTGACACAGCAACACACACTGACACATACACACACTGAGACATACACTCACTGACACATACACACACTGAGGCATACACAGCAACACACACTGACACATACACTCACTGACACTTGCACACTCACTGACACATACATACACTCACTGACACATACACACTGACACAACATACACACTGACACATACACACACACACACACATACTCACTGACACATACACACACTGAGACATACACAGCAACACTCATTGACACATACACACTCACTGACACATACACACACTGACACATACACACACTGACACATACACACACTCACTGACACATACACACACTGACACGGCATACACACTCACTGACACATACACACTGACACATTCACTGCAACACACACTGACACATACACACACACACTGACACATTCACTGCAACACACACTGACACATTCACTGCAACACACACACCACACCTCTTCACTACAACACACACTGACACATACAGAGCAACACACACTGACACATACACAACACACACTACTACTACTACTACTACACACTGACACATACACCCAACACACACACGCTCCTACTACTACACACTGACACTGAAACACACACTGACACATACACAGCAACACACACCACACTTCTTCACTGCTACACACACTGACACATACATAGCAATGCACACCACACCTCTTCACTGCAACAAACACTGACATACACAACAACACACACTGACACATACACAGCAACACACATTGACCTGAAACATACACAACACACGCTACTACTACACACTGACACATACACAGCAACACACACACATGCCACTACTACACCCTGACACATGCACAGCAACACACACGCTACTACTAGACACTGACACATACACAGCAACACACACACACTACTACTACATACTGACACATACACAGCTACACACACTCGCTACTACTACACACTGACACATACACAGCAACACACACACATGCCACTACTACACCCTGACACATGCACACACTGACACAGCAACACATACACACACTCACACATACACACGCTGACACAGCAACACACACTGACACAGCAACACATACTGACACAGCAACACACACACATACACACACTCACACATACACACACTGACACAGCAACACACACACTGACACATACACACTGACACATTTACTGCAACACACACTGACACATACATACACACACTGACACATACACACACACTGACACATTCACTGCAACACACACTGACACATACACAGCAACACACACTGACACATTCACTGCAACACACACACCACACCTCTTCACTACAACACACACTGACACATACAGAGCAACACACACTGACACATACACAACACACACTACTACTACTACACACTGACACATACACCCAACACACACACGCTCCTACTACTACACACTGACACTGAAACACACACTGACACATACACAGCAACACACACCACACTTCTTCACTGCTACACACACTGACACATACATAGCAACGCACACCACACCTCTTCACTGCAACAAACACTGACATACACAACAACACACACTGACACATACACAGCAACACACATTGACCTGACACATACACAACACACGCTACTACTACACACTGACACATACACAGCAACACACACACTTTGCTACTACTACACACTGACACATACACAGCAACACACACACATGCCACTACTACACCCTGACACATGCACAGCAACACACACGCTACTACTACTACTACACACTGACACATACACAGCTATACACTACTACTACACACGCTACTACTAGACACTGACACATACACAGCAACACACACACACTACTACTACATACTGACACATACACAGCTACACACACTCGCTACTACTACACACTGACACATACACAGCAACACACACACATGCCACTACTACACCCTGACACATGCACACACTGACACAGCAACACATACACACACTCACACATACACACGCTGACACAGCAACACACACTGACACAGCAACACATACTGACACAGCAACACACACACATACACACACTCACACATACACACACTGACACAGCAACACACACACTGACACATACACACTGACACATTTACTGCAACACACACTGACACATACATACACACACTGACACATACACACACACTGACACATTCACTGCAACACACACTGACACATACACAGCAACACACACTGACACATTCACTGCAAACACACACACCACACCTCTTCACTACAACACACACTGACACATACAGAGCAACACACACTGACACATACACAACACACACTACTACTACTACACACTGACACATACACCCAACACACACACGCTCCCTACTACTACACACTGACACTGAAACACACACTGACACATACACAGCAACACACAGCCACACTTCTTCACTGCTACACACACTGACACATACATAGCAACGCACACCACACCTCTTCACTGCAACAAACACTGACATACACAACAAACACACACTGACACATACACAGCAACACACATTGACCTGACACATACACAACACACGCTACTACTACACACTGACACATACACAGCAACACACACACTTTGCTACTACTACACACTGACACATACACAGCAACACACACACATGCCACTACTACACCCTGACACATGCACAGCAACACACACGCTACTACTACTACTACACACTGACACATACACAGCTATACACTACTACTACACACGCTACTACTACTACACACTGACACATACATAGCAAAACACATGCTGCTACTACACACTGACACATACACAGCAACACACACACTTTGCTACTACTACACACTGAGACATACACAGAAACACACACTGACACTTGCACAGCAACACTGTCACATATACACTAGCACACACATACACAGCAACACACACTGACACATATACACTAGCACACACATACACAGCAACACACACTGACACATATACAGTAGCACACACATACACAGCAACACACACTGACACATACAGTGAGGGAAAAAATGATTTGATCCCCTGCTGATATTGTACGTTTCCCCACTGACAGATAAATGATCAGTCTATAATTTTAATGGTAGGTTTATTGGAACAGAGAGAGACAGAATAACAACAAAATAATCTAGAAAAACACATTTCAAAAAAGTTATAAATTGATTTGCATTTTACTGAGTGAAATAAGTATTTGACCCCCTATCAGTCAGCAAGATTTCGGGCTCCCAGGTGTCTTTTATACAGGTAACAAGCTGAGATTAGGATCATTCTCTTAAGGGAATGCTTTAATCTCAGCTTGTTACCTGTATAAAAGACACCTGTCCATAGAAACAATCAATCAGATTCCAAGCTCTCCACCATGGCCAAGAACAAAGGGTTGTCTAATGATGTCAGGGACAAGATTGTAGACCTACACCGGGCTGGAATGGGCTACAAGACCATCACCAAGCAGCTTGGTAAGAAAGTGACAACAGTTGGTGCGATTATTCACAAATGGAAGAAACACAAAATAACTGTCAATCTCCCTCGGTCTGGGGCTCCATACAAGATCTCACCTCGTGGAGTTTCAATGATCATGAGAACGGTGAGGAATCAGCCCAGAACTACACGGGAGGATCTTGTCAATGATCTCAAGGCAGCTGGGACCATAGTATCATGGTGCCCATGATTTTCCTTCTGTCACTCTCACTTGTGCCGCGCTCCTATTGGTTGAGCTTGTTTGGCCCGCCCATGGCGACCTTTTTATACCTGGCCTTTGGCACCTGTCAGGTGCCCTTTCGTGGTGTTCCTGAGCCAGTATTGCTGTGCTGTGTTCCTGATACAGGTGTACCGACTTGGCCTGTTTAGACTACGCTCCTGTGTTCCTGCTCCGTGATTTGACCCGGCCTGGCTGACGTTCCTGCTCGTGACCTGATCTGGCTTGTCTGAGAACCTGCTCCATGACTCGACCCGGCCTGGCTGACGTTCCTGCTCGTGACCTGATCTGGCTTGTCTGAGAACCCTGCTCTGTGATTCGACCCGGCCTGGCTGACGTTCCTGCTCGTGACCTGATCTGGCTTGTCTGAGAACCCTGCTCCGTGATTCGACCCGGCCTGGCTGACGTTCCTGCTCCGTGACCTGCACCGGCTTCTTCAACCCTGACAGCGTCTCAGCTTCCTGCTGTCGCCGAGGTGACATTTTGACTTCTCCTGTGTCTGTGCCCGGCAGATTGTGTGCCTCTGTTGACCCGTACAGAACTGTACTCCTGCTAACTGAGCCGTTAATCCGTGCAGAGCTGTATTCCTGATTGCTGAGCCTGCGGTTACCGTGCAGAGCTGTGCCTCCTATACTGAGCCTCCAGTCACTGGTAAAGAGCTATAGGCTACTCTTGCAGAGCCGTTACCTTCCAACCACTATTACTGCTGAGCCGGTCCATCCTAGCCTAGTGAGGCGACGGTTCATTCTACTCTTTGCAGTGTAGTTGGTCTACGTTACCACGCCCGGAGGAGGCGCCAGGGCTCTAGCTCGTTCCGTGCTATTCTCCGTTATTACGCCCGTGGAGGCTATTGGCTCAAACACTTGCAATCCAGTTGCTTCCGTTATCACGCCCGTGGGGGCTATTGGCTTAAACTCTTGCAATCCAGTTGCTCCCGTTACTACGCCCGTGGGGGCTACAGGCTCAAGTCTCTGCAGGATCCGGGTCGCAGTTCCTTTTTGCTGAACAGTTATCTCCGTTTTATGGACTTAAGGCGTTGTGTCAACTACACCTCTCACTGCCTATATTCCCACCTTGGGCGTGCCAAACACCACAACTGAGATGGACTGATTACTGTTAACCCTTGTATTCTCTGTCTTCAGTATCTGTTATGTGACAGTATCTGTAAAGTCATAATCTGTATATTGGGCCTATACAGCCTACTTGCTATTACTCAGGGCTTCCTACAGAGGGCGATCTTTCTTTTATTTTTTGTTTAATAAAACTGTGTTTTATTTTACCTACTGGTCTGAGTGTCTTGAAAACCGTGACACATAGTCACCAAGAAAACAATTGGTAATGGACTGAAATCCTGCAGTGCCTGCAAGGTCCCCCTGCTCAATAAAGCATATGTACAGGCCCATCTGAAGTTTGCCAATGAACATCTGAATGATTCAGAGGAGAACTGAGTGAAAGTGTTGTGGTCAGATGAGACCAAAATCGAGGTCTTTGGCATCAACTCAACTCGCCCTGTTTGGAGGAGGAGGAATGCTGCTTATGACCCCAAGAACACCATTCCCACCGTCAAACATGTGGAAACATTATGCTTTGGGGGTGTTTTTCTGGTAAGGGGACAGGACAACTTCACCGCCTCAAAGGAACGATGGACAGGGTCATGTACCATCAAATCTTGGGTAAGAACCTCCTGCCCTCAGCCAGGGCATTGAAAATGGATCGTGGATGGGTAATCCAGCATGACAATGACCAAAACACATGGCCAGGGCAACAAAGGAGTGGCTCAAGAAGAAGCACATTAAGGTCTTGGAGTGGCCTAGCCAGTCTCCAGACCTTAATCTCATACGAAATCTGTGGATGGAGCTGAAGGTTCGAGTTGCCAAACGTCAGCCTTGAAACCTTAATGACTTGGAGATGATCTGCAAAGAGGAGTGGGACAAAATCCCTCCTGAGATGTGTGCAAACCTGGTGGCCAACTACAAGCAACGTCTGACCTCTGTAATTGCCAACAAGAGTTTTGCCACCAAGTACTAAGTCATGTTTGCAAAGGGGTCAAATACTTATTTCACTCAGTAAAATGCAAATCAATTTATAAATTTATTGAAATTAGTTTTTCTGGATTTTTTTGTTGTTATTCTGTCTCTCACTGTTCAAATAAACCTACCATTACAATTATAGACTGATCATTTGTCAGTGGGGGATCAAATAATTTTTTCCCTAACTGTATACACTAGTACACACATACACTGACACATACACAGCAACGCAAAAGCACTACTACTAGACACATACACAGCTACACACACAAAAACACACACTGACACATGCACAGCAGCACACACGCACTGTCACATACACAGCAATACACACACACTGACACATACACAGCAACACAAACTCACACTGCTACTACACACTGACACATACACAGCAATACATATACAGTAGCACACACACAGCAACACACACTGACACATATACAATAGTACACACATACACAGCAACACACACTGACACACAGCAATGCACAAGCACTACTGATACACACTGACACATACATAGCTACACACACACACTGACACATGCACAGCAGTACACATTGACACATCCACAGCAACACACACACCCACTGTCACATACACAGAAATACACACACGCACACACACTGATACATACACAGCAACATATACAGCAACACAAACTCACTCTGCTACTACACACTGACACATACACAGCAATACATATACAGTAGTACACACACACAGCAACACACACTGACACATATACACTAGTACACACATATACACAGCAACACACACTGACACACAGCAATGCACAAGCACTACAGCTACACACACACAACAACACACACTGACACATACACAACAACACACTGACACATGCACAGCAGCACACACTGACACATCCGCAGCAACACACACACACATACTGTCACATACACAGCAATACACACACACACTGACACGTACACAGCAACACACACAGAGACACACACTTACACTACTACTACACACTGACACATACACAGCAACACACACACACACTGACATCTACACAGCAACACACATTGAGACATAAACAGCAATACAAACACATTGAGACATACACAGCAACACACACTGACACATACACAGCAACACACACTACTACTACACACTGTCACATACACATCAACCCACACTGACACACAGTAATACACACACTGACACATACACAGCAACACACACTAACACAAACAGCAATACACACTAAGACATACACAACAACACACACACTATTGCTACACACAGACACATACATACACAGCAACACACACGCTACTACTACTACTACACACTGACACATACACAGCAACACACACGCTACTACTACACACTGACACATACACAGCAACACACACACGCTACTACTACTACACACTGACACATACACAGCAACACACACTACTACTACACACTCTCATATACACATCAACACACACTGACGTACAGTAATACACACACATTGACACATACACAGCAACACACACTAACACAAACAGCAATACATACTGAGACATACACAACAACACACACACTATTGCTACACACAGACACATACACAGCAACACACACGCTACTACTACTACTCACTGACACATACACAGCAACACACACGCTACTACTACACACTGACACATACACAGCAATACACACACGCTACTACTACTACACACTGACACATACACAGCAACACACGCTACTACTACTACACACTGACACATAGCAACACACACACACTACTATTACGACACATTGACACATACACAGCAACACCACACACTACTACTACACACTGACACATACACAACAACACACACGCTGCTACTACTACACGACACATACACATCAACACACATGCTATTTCTGCTACACACTGACACATACACATCAACATACACACACACTACTACTACTACACAGTGACACATACAAAGCAACATACACACACTTCTACTACTACTACACACTGACACATACACAGCAACACACACAATACTACACACTGACACATACACAGCAACACATGCTACTACTACTACACACTGACACATACACAGCAACACACACTGACACATGCACAGTAACACACACTGACACTTGCACAGCAGCACACACTGATGCATACACAACAACACATACTGACACATATACACTAGTACACATACACAGCAACATACACTGACACATACGCTAGCACTCACATACATAGCAACACACTGACACATATACACTAGTACACACATACACAGCAACACACACTGACACATACACAGCAACGCACAAGCACTACTACTACTACTACTACACACTGACACATACACAACCACACACACACACAGCAACACACTGACACATGCACAGTGTAACGGATCCTACCCGTTACTTGAGCCCTTGTCTGGCCCTATGACTGTTTAATCAAGAACTGTGAACATTTCGTACTGTTTGGACTCTGTGCTTTGCCTTGTGCTACGAACTGGCCAGCTATTACCTAAGAGAAAGACTTATGTTCATAGACTTTGGTTAATGTATGTTGAATGTTATAATTTACTGTATGTAGTATGTTCGAGGGTTTATACGCTCACCAACTACCAGTTGGCGGGTACAGGCGTGGCGTGCGATCAGCGCCACCGGATCAAACGTTCGGCGGCGGGGGCAAGAGGGGCAAGCTAGGTCACTCGAAACCCTGGAGTAGGCATGCAAATATCTTCCATAGCCTAAGCTGGGGAACCAAAGACAGCGCAGGGATTGGTCAAGGTTTGAGCAGGGCATTCAAAGTAGTCAAACAAAGGCTCCAACCTTGGGCTACTGTCCCTAAGATGTGTACTGCAGCCACTCCAGCCATTTGACTATGTGTACTGTAGCTAGACTCCCTGCGTTGTGTTAATTAAGCCATTGTGAACTGCAGTCAGACCCCCTGCCGTGTGGTAATTAGTTCAAGCCCTCCAGTCTTTGTTCATCAAACCCTTTTGTATCTGAAATGTAATCATGTCTGAGTTATGTTTTGGATTGAACCAGAGTCCTGGAGTCTTGTGTGTTCCTATGGTATTAAAGAGGACACTCTGCTGCCTATCTGAGCCCAGGTTCCTGTATTGTTCGTCTGTCTGCTGCCAGTATCCTGCTACCCCACTTCGGATGCTGTCAGACGGCAGCGTGGACTCTGCCTTGCTTCTTCCAGTTCCAGTAGAACCTTCGATTCGAGCACTAGAGTGCTCGAACGGCTTGGCAACTGCTACCCTTTGTTCCTGCGACACTTTTCCCTGTTGCTCATAGCCCAGGAGTAGAGGCTTCATTCTCTACTGCCTGGTGTTCCGGTTCTGCAAAACTCGACGGTTCAAGAGCCCGTCGACCCCTCCTCCATCCGCATCCTTCGACGTAGAGTCGGCTACTCCGGGGTTCAACGCCACTTTGAGACGACCACCGGAACATTGTTCTGCACGACCGGTGCATCCGATGGCGCCAGTCCGCCATCGAGAAGGAAAGACCCGGGAACAACGGCGGAAGGCGAAGCTGTCCCTTCCCAGCTTCCGTTACACTGGTGGCTAGCGGTGGGATTTCTCCTTCGTTCATCAGTTGCATCGAGTGAGATATGGCGGATTCTTTTGGGTCATACGAGAACCGCTTCGAAATTAATCCGGTTCCAGTTGAGGTTCTGGCTGGGCAATATTGTAGATGACTTTATCTCAGAGCTGGGTGGTTGTATCCCAGAGGAGTTACAGATGCAAGATGCCTACTGGACTCTGGTAAATCACATGGAACAGGAGTATGGCCTTGAGGCCCCAGTAACCTTCTCCCCGGCCCGCTTGCGATGTGACATCCAAGGGCTGGTGTGGGATGCCTATCTTTGGGATCCAAACTTTGGCAGTCCAGAAAACGACCGCTTCTGGGAAATTTTGGCCAAACGAGACGATATGCTAGGGGGATATGTTCCCGTGAGCCTACAAGAGGACTTGAGCGACACAGTCAGTTGGGAATGTGATGTGGAAAACACGTATGCCAGATTATTGCAAGAAATCCGGGAGGCCCTAGAGAAAGAAGAAGACTGTGAGGGGGGGGGGTCACTCATCTGAGGAGGACCTCAGTGAAACTGAAGACTTGGATGGAGTTTCCCCTCTTCACTCCACACTGGTGAGTGGGAATGCGCTCCTCACCAGTGCCCCTTGTGTTGCCCCTACATCAGGGAGTGGGATAACGGTCCTCTCTGATACCCTTTTTCCCTTGGACTGTAGTTTGCAGGATCTGAGGAGTGGGAATGCGTTCCTCCTCAGCCAAGAAGATGCCTCTGCATCAGGGGATGGGACAAACGTCTCCCTAATAAGCATGTTGCCCCTTTCCCTGCTTTCCCAGCTGCGGTGGATGAGACGCGGATCCCCACCAGCAGCAATTTTATGCCCCAAATGATGGGTAGAAGAGAGCCCATCAGCCCCTGTAAACCCCCTGCTGTGGTGAGTGGGGAAGAGCTCACCAGCAGCCCCAAAGAGATGCCCCATGTTTTATTGGAAAATGCCCTGGAGAAGGAGCAAGGTATGCTCTCCAGGGCCACGGATGATGACGCCTTGAGGGATGGGACTGCGGTCTCCCTCAAGACAGAGAAGGGCCCTGCGATTGGTGGCCTACAAGAGGAGGACCCCAGCGGACTGGAAGAGAGCAGTGCTGCTGGCCCTCCTATGGATATGGATTGTGAACTGGTGGGTAGAAATGCGTGCCCCACCAGCCCCCCTGTAACCCCTGGCCTGGTGAGTGAGCTCATCAGGGCCTGGGAATCCCCTGCTATGGTGGAAGAGATGCAGGTCCCCACCAGCAGCCCCAGTCCTTTCCCAGTTGCTGTTGCCCTGGTGAAGGGGAAGAATGTATTATCCAGGTGTAAGGATAAAATTGCCAGGAGGATTGAGAGTACCTTCCTCCTCAAGAAAAGAAATGGCCCTGATGCGGGGGCCCAGGAGGAAAAGGAGCTCAACAGATTGCCCCCTTGCAGTGATAATGTCTATTGTACTACCCCTATGGACTGTGAACTGGTGGGTGGGAGCGAGCCCACCAGCCTCTATGTGACCCCTGGCCTGGTGGAGGGGAGCGAACCCACCAGGCCCTGTGACTCCCTGGCTGGGGTAAGTGGGACAATGTTCCTCACTCCCAGCCCAACGGTTGTTCCCCCTTTCCCTGTGACCCCTGGCCTGGTGGATGGGAGCAAACCCACCAGGCCCTACAAATTCCTGGCTGGGTTGAGTGAGACAACAGTCCTCACTCCCAGCCCAACAGTGGTTCCCTCTTTCCCTGTGACCCCTGGCCTGGTGAGTTGGATTACGGTCCTCACCAAGGTCCCTGTTGTGACCCTGTCCTCTGCTGATCTCTGCCTGGTGGGTGGGAATGTGTTCCCCACCAGGTCAACTACAGCCTTGGATGCCCCTACACTGGGGGAGGAAACCATCAGCTCTTTCAGTGACCTGTTGAGTATTGCCCCAGCCCAGGAGAGTGGGAATAACATCCTCTCCTATCCCTCTGGGGCACTTGCCCAACTATAGGGGGGGGGGAGATGTGCGCCTCTCCCCACAACTGGATTCACAGGCCCTTGAGGGCCCAACGTCCCATTTACAACAAAAAGATCCCCCCTATAGACTGGCTCTGGACCCTGAGCCACTAGCCCCAGAGAAAGACTTATGTTCATAGACTTTGGTTAATGTATGTCGAATGTTATAATTTACTGTATGTAGTATGTTCGAGGGTTTATACACTCACCGACTACCAGACGGTGGGTACTGGCGCGGTGTGCGATCAGTGCCACCAGATCAAACGTTCGGAGGCGGGGGCAAGAGGGGAAAGCTGGGTCACTAGAAATCCTGGAGTAGGCATGTAAATATCTTCCATCGCCTAAGCTGGGGAACCGTAGGCAGCTCAGGGATTGGTCAAGGTTTGAGCAGGCCATTCAAAGTAGTCAAACAAAGGCTCCAACCTTGGGCCACTGTCCCTAAGATGTGTATTGCAGCCTCTCCAGCCATTTGGCTATGGGTACTGTAGCTAGACCCCCTGCTGTGTGTTAATTAGGCCATTGTGAACTGTAGTCAGACCCCCTGCCGTGTGGTAATTAGTTCAAGCCCTCAAGTCTTTGTTCATCAAACCCTTTTGTATCTGAAATGTAATCATGTCTGAGTTATTGTATCAGTTAAGGCCATCTGTTGCTGGCCTTTGTCTGATGTATTATGATTGGAACACGCCCTATTGTATCTGGTTTCCCCATACTTTTCAATGTAGTTGACTTGTATATATATGTGTGGTTTTTGTGAAATAAAGTGAGCTATGGTTTGGAGTGAACCAGAGTCCTGGAGTCTTGTGTGTTCTTCTGGTATTAAAGCGGCCACTCTGACTCCCATCTGAGCCCAGGTTCCTGTATTGTTCGTCCGTCTGCTGCCAGTATCCCGCTACCCAACTTCAGATGCTGTCAGGCGGCAACGTGGACTCTGCTTTGCTTCTTCCAGTTCCAGTAGAACCTTCAATTCGAGCATCAGAGTGCTCGAACGGCTTGGCAACTGCTACCCTTTGTTCCTGCGACACTTTTCCTGTTCCTCGTAGCCCGAGAGTAGGGGCTTCACTCTCTACTGCCCGGTGTTCCAGTTCTGCAAAGCTTGACGGTTCGAGAGCCCTGCCAACCCCTCCTCGATCCGCATCCTTTCGACATAGAGTCGGTTACTCCGGGGTTTGACGCCACTTTGAGTCGATCACCGGACAGTTTATTTGCTCAACCGGTGCATCCGACGGCGCCAGTCCGGCATCGAGAAGGAGAGACCTAGGAACGGCGGCGGAAGGCAATGCGGTCCCTTCTTAGCTTCCGTTACACACAGCAACACACATTGACACATACACAGCAACACACACTGACACATATACACTAGCACACACATACACAGCAACACACTGACACATATACACTAGTACATACATATACAGCAACACACACTACTACTACTACACTGTCACATACACAGCAACACACACTGACATACAGCAACACACACATGTTGACATATACACAGCAACACACACTGACACATGCACAGCAACACACACTGACATACAGCAACACACACACACATTGACATATACACAGCAACACACACTGACACATACACAGCAACACACAGACACATCCACAGCAACACACACTACTACTACTACACACTGTCACATACACGGCAACACACCCTGACATACAGCAATACACACACATATTGACACAAACAGCAATACATACTGAGACCTACACAACAACACACACACACACACACTGCTACTACTACTACTACTACTACTACTACTACTACTACACACTGACACATGCACAGTAACACACACTGACACATGCACAGTAACACACACACACACACACACTGCTACTACACACTGTCTCATACACAGCAGTACACATACACTGAGGTCTACACAGCCACATACTGAGACATATACAGCAAAAAACACGCACTTCTACTATACACTGACACATACACAGCAACACCCACTGACACATATATATCAAAACACACAGCTACACAAACACTGCACATACTGTTTATGTGTACATATGTGCATCTCCGGTGTGTGTGTCTTTTGCATGTTTCTGCCGCTCACTGTGTGTATGTGTCTTCCTGTGTGTTGCATATGTCTGTGTTCATCAGTGTGTCTACATTTCACATGTGCGCCCTACTGCTCAGGTAGTGTGGAATAGTCAGTGAGTTGTTAGTAGTGGAGGTTATAGTTAGTATGGAGATCTGGAGTGATCATACTGCTCAGGTAGTGTGGAATAGTCAATGAGTTGTTAGCAGTGGAGGTTATAGTTAGTATGGAGATCTGGAGTGATCATACTGCTCAGGTAGTGTGGAATAGTCAGTGAGTTGTTAGTAGTGGAGGTTATAGTTAGTATGGAGATCTGGAGTGATCATACTGCTCAGGTAGTGTGGAATAGTCAGTGAGTTGGTAGCAGTGGAGGTTATAGTTAGTATGAAGAGCTGGAGTGATCATACTGCTCAGGTAGTGTGGAATACTCAGTGAGTTGGTAGCAGTGGAGTGGAGGTTATAGTTAGTATGGAGATCTGGAGTGATCATACTGCTCAGGTAGTGTGGAATAGTCAGTGAGTTGTTAGCAGCGGAGGTTATAGTTAGTATGGAGATCTGGAGTAGTCATACTGCTCAGGTAGTGTGGAATAGTCAGTGAGTTGTTAGTAGTGGAAGTTATAGTTAGTATGGAGATCTGGAGTGATCATACTGCTCAGGTAGTGTGGAATAGTCAGTGAGTTGTTAGCAGTGGAGGTTATACTTAGTATGGAGATCTGGAGTGATCATACTGCTCAGGTAGTGTGGAATAGTCAGTGAGTTGTTAGCAGTGGAGGTTATAGTTAGTATGGAGATCTGGAGTGGTCATACTGCTCAGGTAGTGTGGAATAGTCAGTGAGTTGTTAGTAGTGGAAGTTGTAGTTAGTATGGAGATCTGGAGTGATCATACTGCTCAGGTAGTGTGGAATAGTCAGTGAGTTGTTAGCAGTGGAGGTTATAGTTAGTATGGAGATCTGGAGTGATCATACTGCTAAGGTAGTGTGGAATAGTCAGTGAGTTGGTAGCAGTGGAGGTTATAGTTAGTATGAAGAGCTGGAGTGATCATACTGCTCAGGTAGTGTGGAATACTCAGTGAGTTGGTAGCAGTGGAGTGGAGGTTATAGTTAGTATGTAGATCTGGAGTGATCATACTGCTCAGGTAGTGAGGAATAGCCAGTGAGTTGTTAGTAGTTGAGGTTATAGTTAGTATGGAGATCTGGAGTGATCATACTGCTCAGGTAGTGTGGAATAGTCAGTGAGTTGTTAGCAGTGGAGGTTATGGTTAGTATGGAGATCTGGAGTGATCATACTGCTCAGGTAGTGTGGAATAGTCAGTGAGTTGTTAGTAGTGGAGGTTATAGTTAGTATGGAGATCTGGAGTGATCATACTGCTCAGTTAATGTGGAATAGTCAGTGAGTTGTTAGTAGTGGAGGTTATAGTTAGTATGGAGATCTGGAGTGATCATACTGCTCAGGTAGTGTAGAATAGTCAGTGAGTTGTTAGTAGTGGAGGTTATAGTTAGTATGGAGATCTGGAGTGATCATACTGCTCAGGTAGTGTGGAATAGTCAGTGGGTTGTTAGCAGTGGAGGTTATAGTTAGTATGGAGATCTGGAGTGATTATACTGCTCAGGTAGTGTGGAATAGTCAGTGAGTTGTTAGTAGTGGAGGTTATTGTTAATAAATTGTTAATAAGGGGTAATAAGTTAATTCAAAGAATTCCCCCAGATTAGTATTAGCTATTATAACCTTTCCAGAAACACAATATTCTAGAAATAACAGAATTTATATTAACTAATACATAAACCAAGCTATTTATATATCTACTGCTATAAACTATTTTATTCTTATCTGACAAAATATGATAATTTACCAATAAATAAATAAATTCTGCTTAATTCCAGAATTTCTATAGCTAATATAGCTTATTATAATTAATACCAAATGGTTGGCCAGTCCCAGTTAAGACAAATGATAAGAAAATGATGTTTCTTCAAATATAGAAGAAATATAGATTTGATTCTGAATTTTAGAGAATTTAAATAAGTATAGTTATATATTTACCAGTCCAATAAGTGTGGATTTCTTAGGATTTCTTTAGCAGGAAAACATAGCAGGGACTGAAGAACCACGAACCAAGAGGAAAAAGCCTCTCTTCTCATCTTACATATTGTAACGGAAGCTGGGAAGGGACCGCGTCGCCTTCCGCCGTCGTTCCTGGGTCTCTCCTTCTCGGCGCAGATAAGGGCCGTCGGATGCACCAGTTGAAGCATGAACAGTCACTGGGAACAGCCGCAGGATCGCTGGAAGCAGGGAAGCAGGGAAGAGTCCACGTCGCCGCCTGACAGTCCACCGAAGTTAGGTCGCAGGAAACTGGCAGCAGGGCGGTCAGCGATTCAGGATACTTGGCGCAGATGGGTATCAGAGTGGATACTTTAGACCATAAGCAATACAAGACTCCAGGACTCCTTGTTCACTCCAAAACAGAACTCCTTTTATTGTCACAAACCACAGATATTTATATACAGTACAGTACATTGGATCACATGGGGAACCTGATATAATAGGGAACTTGATTAAATCAAACACATCAGACAAAAGGCAAGGGCTGACACAATGAGAGCATTCACAGAGGTAATCAACTCACAGCATATAATACAAAGGGCTGGCAACAGAGTTTCAGGCTATACAATAGGTGACTCACAGACTGAGGGGTGTGAATGGATTAACACACACAGCAGGGGGGGTCTCAGGACAGTTCTCACTCCAAGGACTTGAGTGGCCAGAATATTCATTTCCTTAACAATGGCCAGGGGTTGAATAATTAAGGAAAAGGCTTGGGAGTCTGCAATACATAATGAAATAATTAACCCCTCACTGCCTATTCCCTTGGAGTAAACCCTCCACATACTATATACAATAACTAAAACGTTTGCCATACATTAAACATACTATGTGATCCAAAGTCTATGAATTTAAGTCTTTCTCTTAGGGAATAGCTGGCCAGTTTGTACGCCAAGGCACAGCACAGAGTCCAAACAGTAATAAATGTCCATAGTCTTTGAATAAATAGTTTGAGGTCCAGACAAGGGCTCAGTAACGGGTAGGATCCGTTACATTTCTCCCCCTTTTTGTACCAAGCCAGCGGGGACAGTAAGTAAACGCTGACTTGGAGCTGTAGGAGACCATTGAAGTTGTGAGCCACTTGTCTGGACAGTTCATTAGTCTGGAGGCCTTAGTCCTAGGCCAGTCTTAAAGGAGGAGCCCCTTGTCCTGGGCCAGGGAAACAATGACTCAGCCTGGTGTCCTGTGCCAGGAGAAAATGCAAGCCCCTTGTCCACGCCTGGAAATAAAAAGCAGGTCTCTTGTCCTGGACCAGGGGTACAGTCCTCGGTTCTTAATCCTGGGCCAGGGAAATTGGTGCCTGGTTGTCCTGGCAATCATCAAATTGGGTGGCCTCTCCTGGGCCATGCTCCATGCAGAGCTGGAGTTCAATGTTCCTGGGTCTGGGGCCAGGGGGCTCAGGGTCCAAAGCCAGTCTATAAGGGTGATCTCTCTGGGGCAATTGTGCCTCTGGCTTCTGTGCATCAGAGTGTGGAGAGAGAGGCATATCTCCCCCTTTTAGTTGGGCCAGGGCAACACACCTTGTCCTTGGTGAGGATCCTGGTCCCACTCACCAAGGTGGGGATCTCCAGTGCAGGGGTACAAACAGGCTCCTTGATGATGACTGTGGCCCCCACTCACTAGGCCAGGGGTCTCAGGGAAAGGCAGAACAACTGCTGGGCTGGGGATGAGGACGGCTGTCCCACTCATCCCAGCCAGGACTTCACATGACCTGGTGCGCTTGCTCCCCCGCACCAAGTCAGGGGTTACAGGGGGACTGATGGGGCACTCTTCCCCACCCATCAGGTCAAACAACATATCCAGGGAAGTTCCAGCAGCCCTACTTTCTCCCAGTCCCGCTGGTGTCCTCCTCTGGTAGGCCATCACACACAGGCCTTCTTTGCCTTGAGGGAGACCGCAGTCCCATCCTTCAAGGCGGCATTACTTGTACTCCTGGGGAGCACGCACGGCTCCGCTCCCAGGCCATCTTCCACCCCCACCAGGGGCAACATTTTGTGGCTGCTGCTGGGTTCTCTCCCACCCAGTAAAGCAGGGGCCTCAGGGGGACTGATGGGCTTGCTCCCACCCATCAGTTCACAGTCCATATCTTTAGGAGGGCCAGCGGCACTGTTTTCTCCCAGCCCACTGGGGTCCTCCTCCTGTAGGCCATTACACATAGGCCTTTCTTCTTCTCCTGCACACAGTTCGCGCCAGTACCGGCCACGTACAATATCCATCAGCCTATCAATCTTGGCCACTGATGGCTTGTATCCCAGAAGCGGCATAAGGTTCACCATCCTTCGATACACTGGGTCATCACTCGGTCCAATCCCGATAATGGTCCACTTTTCCTTCACTAAAAAGTCAATGTACTCCCAGTCGGGCTCTACAGCTCCGA